>BQNB010040333.1:0-15791 GCA_026074375.1 Tanacetum coccineum
CCGCGAGGGGGATACATGCTTGTTACAAACTCTTTTACATACTCATTTATCTTATAACAATGTGATTACTTTTCAAAGACTTAATGAGTTTATAGCCTCACATTTCAATATTTCAAATGTTTTATAAACCCGCGAGGGGGATACATGCTATAAACCATAAATGCAATTATTTATGTATGCTATCCTGATTTATTATTGCCTAAGTAACTATTTTGCCTTTAAGTCCCCAATATCATAAACCGTTAATTACTCTACTGAGTGAGCGCGAATGTTGTGAATAGATCTATTTGGGTTGGACTCCCCGTTGGTGTACCCAGTCATACCGGTAACCAATTGCACATCATTAGAATATAACTGCGGGTGTTTTGGCAAAGGCACCCATTGGGGCTATAATGTATCAAACATATCCCAAGCCTTCAGATTCATGAGCTAATGGCAATAATAATGTTACAATTTTTCCATGATAATTGTGTTCGTTATAATTATTACAAATAACGGGTGTATAACAACGTAACCCAATACCACACTATAACGCATTACAATGACACTGCTTTTATAACAATTACTTATGATGACTTGTATTCAACTATTACATTTCAAACCTATGAATTTCACTCAACCATTGTGTTGACTTTTTAGCATGTTTATCTCAGGTAATTGAGTAACTTATGGCATGGAGTGGCATAGACTTGAAGATGGCTAAAACTTATTATCATTCACATTGTATGTAACTAGATTTTGGGATTTGCCTTTGTAAAACTCTGATTTTAAATGAATGATAACGTATCTTTTGAACAACGTCTCTTTTGAGTCGTTTTCTATGATTATGACTGTTGTACTATGAAGTAATACCCTGAATTAGCTTCCGCTGCTATATGTAAAAATGAGGGGGTTACAGTTTGGCAAGAGCTTTTATAAAGCTATTAGCTTTTTGTTCAAAAAATAAGCTTCTTCAAATTAAATAGCTCAGTTTGGATATGTAGGCTACAAGTTTTTAATGCTAATAAACAACTCCAAAATACACAACTCCCAAATAGAGCATTCTAAACATTGAGGAGCTGTTAAAAAGTTAAATTACCCTTATACCCTCTAACCTTATACAAAAATCATGTATAAACCATCTTCCCACAACCCTATTTGCCCTTTTCAATAAACAAACAACACGTCAAAACCTATTCAAGTACGTCGTCATTTTTTACATACTTTAGAATGCACTTGTTTTGCTTCTTCTATTTGTTAAGTAATATATTATACAACTAAACTATCTTGGGATCATGATCTGTTATATTTTGGGTATAAGGAAAAACTATTATGTTATCTGCATGTGGATAAAACTATTGTATGTTTTAACTATACACATGCTTTGGTGATTTCAATGGTTGATTGCAATATTATATAGATGATTTTCTTGTTTATAACAGTATACCTAAATACACGATAGTATGAATGAATGATTACCAGGTGTTATTTTGTAGTGAATTGTTTAGTGTGGTATAGGAGAAAAGCATGCATATGCATTTAACTAGGTATCTGTAGTTTTTGTAGGTGAATTGTGGCTCATGATAAAAAAACTTATGCTTTAGCATATTTTTCTAGTTTAAGTCGGTTTTTAGTTGCATGAGCAATGGACCATCTTAGGTCTAACACTGAGTGCCTCTCTTTTCTTTGATCCATACTACTATTTTTATTGTTGTGGTGTATTTGTAAAGCTCTAAAAGTTCTAATAGCGCACATGTACGGGTTTGTTATTCGTTCTATTTTGTCGAGTTACTTGGTTGAACAGATACAACAATTATATGATACTTAGATAACTGATTGGTTAATTGAGAATAGTCTTTGTCTTGTATAAATGTTAGGTGACTTTGCTAATACATTTCGTAATATTGATGAAGATGATATGCGTTTACTACCGATCGAGCACATTCAAATTAATACCAGTAGACCAGTGCTGAACTTCATGATGTTCGTTAAAGCCATTAAAACAACACTGAAAATACGTTCTCTCATGGAACATCTAATGATGAAACAAATCGGGATATTGGGCGGAAACCCCAATCGGGTTACTCAAACCGTAGACAAACCCGCAAACAAAAGGCGGTAACTTGGCCGTTCAAATAACTGTTCATTTGACGTTATTTCAGGACACATCGGTTTCACCAAGACACAACCTTAGTTGTACCCTTTCATGTAAATATAACTAGGAAACAGATTTGTTAAACGTTTCTGTTATAATGACAATGTTGAAGCTTAATAGAAAATGAGATTTTTTTGTGTCTGGTATATTGATGATTAAAGATCCCTTGAAATGGGCCAACAATGGTATAGGAGCAGGATTTCAATATACCAGATTTCATCATATACATTTTTGTGTTCCCGTTTCAAATCAAGAAAACCGACCCAAATCTTTTCCAGAAAACAGTTTGCAAATCAAGGAAACACAAATCAAAAATCATTTTGTGTTTAAAACAAATCTTTGAAAATATGGAGACCCAAACAATTGCTACCGAGTGTATAAACACTAGCAACAAAAGGGTTTCATCCCTGCAAACTTATCAAAACACTAAGATCCGAAATTATAAAGCCCTGAAATAAAATCAAAAGGGTTATGCACTTTTTTCAGATTCGAAACAGAATTATAAACCACACTTGGATAACGAAAAGTCATCACAAAACGGACACAAATCAGAATCAAAAGGAGCGAACACACCTGATTCTGAAGGAAACAAGAACCGCACCCTTAATCGAACCCTCAATCGATTCGTGTTACCCACAATCATCCATATCTCGAACGAATTTTCAAGATCCCCAATTTGCAAAACCCTAATTTCGCACAACAAATCAAGAGAATACCAGTGGTTTGAGAACACAACCACCGGAGAAGCATACGATCGAGAACATAACCCCAGGGTTACTCGATACTTTTGGTTGTGAGAACCAGAGAAGGGAAGGAAGAAGGAGACGAACTCCCAAAGAGATAAGAAAGAAAAGAGGCGGGTTATAACAAAAAAGGAGGACACAAGGGTTAATATTAACCCTAAGAGGTTTTACAAAAACCACCCCTCCACTTTTCATTATTTCTATATAATAAGATTTTTTTATTATATAGATATTTTTAGGTTTAGGCTTTTTCATAAGTTACCCTTTAACTATTAGGATTAGTAACTTTGCCTAAAACCCGAAGAGAGAAATATAGTAGTCTAGAAATTACACGGCCTACCATATTGGAAGAATAATTTTTAAGGAGTAATTAACCTTAGGTTATTCGATTTTAAAACTTCAAAACTTCTTATTTGGTTTATGATAAGAAATTTTTTATGATTTTTTTACTTATTTGGATTATGATAAGTAATATATAAAGCTTTAAGAATTTTAAGGTTTTCAAAACTTCTTATTTGGATTATGATAAGAAAATTTTAAGACATCTTATTTGGATTATGATAGAAAGCTCTTAAAAAGGATTTTTACTTAATTGCTTATGATAAAGTAATATATAAGGATTAAATTTTTTTTAAGAATCAAACTGCGTTTTTCTAAAACGCAACATGATCGATTTAGAGAACGGTTTCAACACCAAACCAGTGATTCACAAAAACACACAAAACATAAAATAAAAAAAATAAACATAAAAAAAAAAAAAAAAAAAAAAAAAAAAAAAAAAAAAAAAAAAAAAAAAAAAAAAAAAAAAAGAAAAAAAAAAAAAAAAAAAAAAATATAAGAAAAAAAAAAAAAAAATAAAAATAAAAAAAAAAAAAAAAGAAAAAAAATAAAAAAAATAAAAAAACGGAGCTACAAGATGTCAAAATTGGAGAAGAAAGAAAGGAGATGTCGAAGAACTACAAGGGTGCCACAAATTGAACAAGAGACTGATTTTAGAGAAGACCACAATATTTGTGGGTCAAGGCAAAGAATTAACATGCCTTCAAGGTTTCTGTTCAGAGATTTCTGCAAGATTGTAGATGAGGGCTAAGAAAAACCTGCCCCGAAGTCACTATGGCGATCAAAAGGATCAAGTGACTGGACGGACCCTGAAATAGATAAGAGACATAAAAAAACATCAAGCTTTAAAGATGATGAATCAAAGCATCAAGGGACAAGAAAGGATCAAAGGATCAAACGAAAATGAAGACATTAAAGACACAACTTTTGTGATTACAGGGGAGAATATTGGGCCGAAACCCAATCCGGGTAATCACAACCCGCTAGACAAACCCGCAAACAAAAAGGCGGTTACATGGCAGTTAAATAACTGTCATTTGACAGTTATTCTCAAGGGACACATCGGTTCACCAACCGACACAACCTTTAGATTGTACCCTTTCATGTAAATATAAATAGGAACAGATTTGTAAACGTTTCTGTATGATGACAATGATGAATGATTAATAGAAAATTCCCATAAAACAAACACTGGAAAACGTCTCTCAAGGAACATCTAATGATGAAACAAATCCGGGATGATATTGTCACATTAATATGGAATGCACGTCATCAATGGCTATTACAATTATGTTTTTTTTAAGCACTACGATTATTATTTATATGTTTCACAATTATTTACAGTTATATATATGTCATTTTATGTCATTTTACATCATACGATTAGAGTTAACAACTAGTTTATCAAACACTTTTATTAGAAAAGAAATACAGCTTGTAGCTCATGTTAACAACTTTTACAGCTTACAATTTACAGCTTACAACATACAGTTTACAGCTAGTTTTGCCAAACATACCCACTTGCTCTCAATTAAGCCCATATTTAGCTCTCTTTGTTTAAAAACTGCGACGATGCATTGAGGTCCCAAAAAAAGCTAATCCAAACACCCCCACTCAAGTTAGTTTAGTTGGTGTGTTTAGTCGCTGGTTTTAAGGAGTGGGCTCATTGCGTAGAACCTACAATCATTTTCTAACATCGCACGTTTTATTTTGCAGGTTTTACTAGACCTTCTTTCGATCTTCCTACGTCGTCCAATCTTGGAGGAGATGATACCATGATCATAAAAGAAACCGCACCAAGTAATAACCGACTTGAGTCTTAATTAATATAAAATAAAGTCGGGTGATCTGCATTTGTTGTTTTTTGGGTTTTTATTGGGCACTGTAATGTACGAGATCAACGCCAACCAATCAACGCACGTATGGTTGAACGTTAGATTTTGTGCTTCCTGTTATACTTATTGTTGATTTGTTATTTGCTTCTTCGTACTAAACACCTTTGTGTTCTTTCTATAATTTTTTTCCTATTTTTTACAAGCAAAGTTGCAGAGTAACGCATCACTAGGAGTAGGTGTTGACCAATGACCTTCCATTCATGGACTTTCTCGACAACACGGTTCAACTGACTATTACATGTTTAGCAATACATGTTCACATGAGGTTCCCAACATAATCTGTTAGGTATTTTTCAAAATTTAATACTCTGAGTTGTTTTCTACCATTTACAATTTCACTCTTTAGTGTCTGTTTCTAATGTTTTGCACTTTTTTGTTTTCTCAGATCCTGGTCTGCATTCGGATATCCAAGATTAGTCGGCGTTGGTTACGCGTTCAGCGCTTTGGTAAGATGTAAAGCATCGTGTCATAATAAAACCGTTGCACAAACTTGCTGCAACCAACAACATGATGACTCAAGACCTGAGAAGCATACCTAGAGAACATGTATGTCCTGCCAATAAATGTGAGAATACCTTTTCCCAAGCTGCAGTATTAACTATTGTTGTACATCAGATTGTTTTTTCTAAAGAATTGCAGTTCTTTTTTATTGTTGACAGCAACAGTTACCTGTGAACCATCTATCGCCACCAAGACCCGGAGATGGAAAAAACAAGGAACCAAGAAACTTTGTAGATACTCTTGTAACAAAAACCTGCCAGCTTCAAGGTTTGTGCAAAACAACTACTATCGTAGTCCTTTCAAAACTAAATTTACTAAAAAATGTTTGCGGACCTTCATAGGGCATACGCTTCATATGCAAAACAATGATCAAATGAATAAAGACCAACAAAGAATGGCACTACACCTCATGCAACCAATGTACCAAAAAAGTAATTGAGGAAAACGACATGTACGAATGTGCAGACCAAGACCAACAAGATCAGCCTACTTACAGGTAAAACAACCGAAAAATATATGTACACATAGCAAAAACACGACTCTCCAAAAACTACTATATCAGTGACAATAATTAACAAAAGAAACCCACTACTTTCTGATTAAAAAACAGGTACAACTTCAAAGCCACAGCCACAGACGGAACAACAAATGGACAATTCACATTCTTCGTTACAGCCGGCGGCGAAGCTAGTGGCCATCCATGCTCAAAAATCGCGCAAAAATACAACAAAGCAGACCCACGTGAGATACCTACTGCAATACTGAGCATCGAAGGCCAAAAACATATGCTCTAAATCCATTTCAGTTCTTCCATACGAAAAGGATCCAGTGAGTTTACCGTTGATGCAATCCTAGACAAACTGGTAGCCACTAAGGACCAAGCAGCAACGAAAAGTAAATTCTAAGTACCGACTATTGCTATCAAACAACTGTATGATGTTTTGAAATCTCAAAATATTAACTGCATCAGTTGAAAAGAATAAAATTCTAAAAATGCTTATGCGAAAACGAGTGTTGCGCATATAATTTCTTGGTATCACTAATGAGAAATTTAAATTCACAAGATTTATGTAAATTTCATTAGTACCATTACTCTTAAATACATGTCACGATTTCTTAAAAAAAACAATATAGCGAGTCCCCTCTTTACTTGGACTCAAATTATTCCTTTTGTCACGTTTAAAAAGGTTTTGACAAACACATAGTTGTTTTGAGTCTCTTCAAATTTGCATTTATTTTCCGCTAACTCATATTCGATTGTATGTTTTTATTATAATTCAATTTGTATTCGGTTTTTTTGGTAATTTGAAGAATGATGAAGCAAAAACATTTGATTGAGGTCATTACATAAATTGCAATTTTTAACAATTTTTGGAATGTGCACAGACGTTGGATGGTCTAACAATAACGACGAAATTTGGAACGTGCAGGTTCTTAGCATACAACAGCTATACAGAATCAGTACTATGTACTCGGGTGAATCTACACACATGAAAGCTCAAGAAATGAGAAGAAATATGTCCGAGTGCTGCTAGAACTGATGTTAAGGGGGTGTTTGGATTAGCCTTTTTATATGTTTATCGGCTTATTTAAATTGTTCTGAGCCTCATTTGTCAGCACACATGGCTTGCTAATCCGACATTAAGTGAGGTTATGAAGAAAGCTGTTCTGCAATTGAATTTATTTATTCAGACCATGCATACAGATACAAACACAAAACAAGAGTTAATTTCATAATTCGTCCCTAAGGTTTGTCGGGTATAACGGATTTAGTCCCTCCGAAACTTTTTTAACGGATCCAGTCCCCAAACTTTTGACCCGTATCGGGTTTAGTCCCTCTGACTAACTTTTGTTAGTCAATCCCGTTAAGTTGGCATAAGTGGGGGGTATTTTCGTCCGTTCTGATACAAGATCATTCATGTTGCTCTCAGCTTCAGTGAACTCCATCTCATCCATACCCTCACCAGTGTACCAATGCAAGAAAGCTTTCCTCCTGAACATAGCAGTAAACTGCTCACTGACACGCCTGAACATCTCTTGAATCGATGTTGAGTTACCAATGAAAGTGGACGCCATCTTGAGACCAGTTGGTGGAATGTCACAAACAGTTGATTTGACGTTGTTGGGGATCCACTCAACAAAGTATGAAGAGTTCTTGTTCTGAACATTCAACATTTGTTCATCAACTTCCTTGGTGCTCATCTTTCCACGGTAGATAGCAGAAGCAGTCAAGTAGCGCCCATGACGAGGGTCAGCAGCACACATCATGTTCTTAGCATCCCACATTTGTTGTGTGAGCTCTGGAACAGTAAGAGCACGGTATTGCTGAGAACCACGTGAGGTGAGAGGAGCAAAACCAACCATGAAGAAGTGAAGACGCGGTAAAGGAATGAGGTTAACTGCAAGCTTCCTTAAATCAGAGTTGAGTTGTCCGGAAACCTTAGACAGCAAGTAACACCCGACATGGTTGCAGAGATCAGATGGTTAAGATCACCGACTGTCATTAGAAAAACAACATTAGTTAAACTTCAAGGATAACGCCAATTAACAAACATAGCAAAAGTGTGACAGCAGAATAGTAAACTTACAGCTAGGGGTTGTAAGCTTGAGTGTTCTGAAGCAAATATCATACAAAGCTTCGTTATCAAGAACCATACACTCATCAGCATTTTCCACAAGCTGGTGAACAGAAAGTGTAGCGTTGTAAGGTTCAACAACAGTGTCTGAAACCTTGGGTGATGGGAAAACAGAGAAGGTCATCATCATCCTGTCGGGGTATTCTTCCCTGATCTTTGAAATCAAGAGAGTACCCATACCAGACCCTGTACCACCTCCTAGAGAATGGCACACCTGAAACCCTGCAAATCGAAGACAAATTTTAATACATAATTTGAATGCAAAGACATTATGGCCTACACAAGTAACGAGCATGCATTCATGTAACACCACACACCAGGTAAGTTCATAATCATTCCTATCACCGCAGCAGAGAGAACAGTAAGCATGCATCAGAACTGAGAACATTTCAATAAATAAACACTTGATATCTCAGCATAGATTCACTCGAATTGCAAACACGATAAAACAGTTTATGTATTACATCATAAACACAAACTGATTAGCACACCGTATTACATATATAATTATGAAACGGCACACAGTAATTCACATGCAAAGATTACACATCTTCACCTAGATCAAAATAGCTAAACAACATAGCTGTCAATTCATAACAAGCAAACAAAACGAGAACATCCAGCACATTTCACATACATAAACACATTTCAAATCAAATATACCAGAGCACAAACAATATAATCACATACATCTTGTAGATTTATCACTTCTAATACACAATCAACCCGTATCAACAACACGCAAACACTAAATAACCAACAAACACAACAGATCAATCATTTCAGTATAAAAATGACCATAAATTTTAGATATGCACAATACAACATACAAACAACACACACTCAACTATCGACATCAATCATTCAACAAGTAAATATAAACACATAATACACAAAAACAATCAAAATCAGTTCCAACTTTACATTCACTATTAATATAACATATCTATTATTTCTAAAATTATATAAACAACATCAGTAATCCAAACACCCCTTTACATCGAACATAAAAAAGATTCACAAACCCACGGACGCCACTGTTAAACCAACCTAAAATAAACTAACAAAAATATATTTACTAAAATCCCTACCAAATCGATTGAACTAGACCCACCAAAATTGATTCAATCAAAACCACCTTTCAGAATCACCCAAAAATTCGAACTAATGGAAGTGGTATCCGGATCGTGCCAAGAATGAACTATGTTGGTGTTGGTGTCGGTTGGATAGTTGTGGACTTGTGGGATGGCGGCGGGAAATGGATGTTTTTATGGTGTTTAGATCAGATCTGTGTTGGTGTTGGTTGGTTAGTTGTGGACTTGTGGTGGTGTAAAGATAAAGAATGAACTGGTGTGGAGATAGGAACGGACGAAAATACCCCCCACGTATGCCAACTTAACGGGATTGACTAAAAAAAGTTAGTCAAAGGGACTAAACCCGATACGGGTCAAAAGTTTGAGGACTGGATCCGTTTAAAAAGTTTCGAAGGGACTAAATCCGTTATACCCGACAAACATTTGGAACGTGCAGGTTCTTAGCATACAACAGCTATACAGAATCAGTACTATGTACTCGGGTGAATGGTTCTTGGGGGTGGCGGGGATACAAAATTTGGAGATGATTAGTTAATGTAAGGTAAAGTATTCCTAAAATAGGCGCCAACTTTGAACAGACGAAAATACCCCCCCCCCTCAAATGCCACGTTATGCCAATTACGGGAATTGACTAACAAAAGTTAGTCAAACGGGACTAAACCGATTGGGTCAAAAAGTTGAGGATCTGGATCGTTTAAAAGTTTCGACGGGACAAATCCGTTATACCCGTATCAAACATATGGTGTACGTGCCAGGTTCTTAGCATACAACAGCTATACAGAATCAGTACTATGTACTCGGGTGAATCTACACACATGAAAGCTCAAGAAATGAGAAGAAATATGTCCGAGTGCTGCTAGAACTGATGTTAAGGGGGTGTTTGGATTAGCCTTTTTACATGTTTATCGGCTTATTTAAATTGTTCTGAGCCTCATTTGTCAGCACACATGGCTTGCTAATCCGACATTAAGTGAGGTTGTGAAGAAAGTTGTTCTGCAATTGAATTTATTTATTCAGACCATGCATACATATACAAACACAAAACAATGTATATCTCTACTTGAGAAACTTTCCGAGGACCCGGAGTCCATTATTTCTCAGAGCTATGAAGTTAGCGGGAAAGAAGCGAAACTCGACTGCTTGGACACAACGGCTACATGATTGTCGTATGTGGCTGTGTTGGCTACATGATCGTGGCTACCTTTTGCATTTTATTTGAAGTTTATGAATCTCTGTATTTTGGTTATAATTGATTCATTTTTTATTGTATACTTCGGCTTAATCCCTTTGAACAAACTAAAACAACGCAACAATTCGTAGACAAACAACCCGCTGCGAAGCGCGGACCTAATTCTCATTATTTTTTATTTTATAAGACTCCCAACAGTCTATTTTGTAAGGTTAACCTCATTCTTTCTTTTCTTTCCATTAGGTGGTGAACACCATCGGACCAACCCAAATAGTGCACCGCACATTGCGACGATGCCACCACCTCTATGACCGCTATAGAGACCACACGCTATTGGTGGCCACAACCGGTGGAGATTTGCTCCCATAACGTCCGATTTTAGAGCATTAGATGACCCAACAAACAAAATCATAACATAGTCATTAATAATGTTTACCTAGCGAAAGCACCAATTTGTAAAAAAAATGGTTACGAGCATCTTTAGCATGTTTATCTAGTCAAACAAATTTCAGAACTGGTAATTAATTTGCTAAGTATTAAAGGGCTTGTGTCCCAATTAGGGGTGTCCATGATCCTAGAATCGGACCGAACCGTCCCGGAACCGCAAGAACCGAGAATCAAAAATTAGGAAATTGTGGAACCGAGAACCGTCCCAAGTTCTTCGGTACGGTTCCGGGACGGTTCCGGTAAGGGAATTTTTGGTAATTCCCGACAAGCACCATTATGTTTAAAACAATCATTTTTTATTTATTTTTGAATCATTCATAACGGACACACTATAACAATACAAACATAAAAAAAATCTTTAATAATGCAAATCGTTCCAATAATTCAATAGTTCAAAAGAATTTAAATAAGAACACAAAATGTAAAAAATATAAGTTTATAAATGTTCAAAAGTATCAAGAACACGCATTTGCGTTCCAGTAGTTCAAAATAAAGTATTAAGAACACGCATTTATGTTTCAAATCTTGAATTTTTTACATAATGAGTAGTGTTTTATTTTTTATTTTCTTAAAAGGCTACATGCTCTACATAATGTCACAAACAGACCTTATAAAAATTCATATTTTTCAAATGAATGGTTCTTTTCGGGAAAGAACCGGAACCGGTCGGTTCCGTCCCGAACCGTCCCGAGAACCGAAAATTTAGAATTTTAGAAACCAAATGGTTTTAATATACAGTTCGGTTCCAAGACGGTTCCGGTACGGTTCCTCAGTTCTTTTGGACACCCCTAGTCCCAATGGTACCCACTTGTGTGAGAAGCTCCCCAATTAGATGGTTGTAGAGTTTTGCTTAAGACATATGATATAGATTCGTTATATAATTATTGTGAGACAGTTAGTTTCCGTTTAAAAAATAATTAATTTGCTAAGTTATTGCAATTTTTCATATTTTAAATTTTTAACTACTGTATAGATTTTTCGACTTTCTTATTTTATAAACCAATCATCCAACTTTGTCACATTCTTGCAACAAAACACAAAAACGTGTACTACTTTATAATTTAACTCTTTAGAAGGCTAGAAAGTAGAAACTTGTTGATTATTTATTTCAAAAGTTCTATAAAATATCTTTTTTTTGACACATTGCCTTACTAATTCACGGGGTTTGAAAACACCGTCACACAAACTCAAATCAGGTAAAACCATTTTTTTTTCAAAAGATCGGCGTGAACACTTAATGTTGTTTGCATCTAACAAAACATATTTTCGAATGACAGTCACAAATTTTTTTACCACTAAGTGAGCGGTTAAAATAGTATATAAGGCACTGAAAATTGTTTGGTTAACTATGTTTCCACATAGACCCTGACATAGTATAAACAATTACAAATGGGGCCCTGCACATGCATCATACATACAATGGTCGCTCACCTACAAAATCTTTCGTGGCTCGACAATCCAAAATTCTGAGCCAAATACCGATAACAATGCGCACACTTTATTCACTTTTCTTTTTTATGTTGCATTATTCGAGGATAACTACTCAAAAAGCGATAAAAGTTCACCATACCTTAATTATCATCCTTTCATTGATTATTCATCATTTGCTTACTTGTTTATTACTACTTTATTAGTAAAAAATTTAATCTCGGATCCATTGTATCGAGTTATTGACTGACTACTAGAAATGATTCAAAAAGCTCAAAAGGAAAGATAAAAAAATCATTACAATACGCATTGTTAATTATTGTGTTACTATAGTTTCATATATACTTAATCTAAATATCAAAATGTCATATATATATATATATATATATATATATATATTTTCAAACTATATGTTTTGAATACATAACCTACAATATAATTTAAACATGTTTTGAGTAAATATGAAATTATAATGTTTTACCATAAGGAACATGGTTTAAAAAAAAAATTGTTTCATCCCGTCCATCCATTTTATTTTCATCTAATGATTTATATTAATTTTTATTTTTATTTAATTAAAAAACTCACTTTCATCCTATTTGTTAAAAATTAAATATCTCACAAACCGTTAATCGTTACGAAAAACGAAATATACCATCGCGACGAGAATTAAATCATCTTTCTATAGAGGGGCACTTCTATATACTTTCGACGAACTTTTTTTCCGATTGTTTTTCAGTTACGTCTGAAAAAATCACATGTGATTGTGATACAAATCACCTGTGATTTTTTCAGACGTGACTGAAAAAGAATCGAACAAACAAAGAGTTCGTCGAATAGTATATAGAAGTGCACTTTATAGAAAGATAAAAAATACTCGTCGCGATACTTTCGACGAAAAAGCGATAAAAGTTCACCATACCTTAATTATCATCCTTTCATTGATTATTCATCATTTGCTTACTTGTTTATTAGTAAAATATTTATGATAGAGATCCTCTAAAGTTCATGTAAACTTTACCGGTAAAGTTCTCTCACAAAAATAAAGTAAACCAGGTCCCTCAGTAGGCCCCACTGTTGTGTTTGTGAGAGAACTTTATCGGTAAAGTTCATATGAACTTTAGAGGATCTCTTTCCAAATATTTAATCTCAGATCAATTGTATCGAGTTATTGACTACTTAGAAATGATACAAAAAGCTCAAAAGGAAAGATAAAAAATCATTACAATACACATTGTTAATTATTGTGTTACTATAGTTTCATATATACTTAATCTAAATATCAAAATGTCATATATATATATATATTTAAAATATATGTTTTGAATGCATGATGTACAATATATTTAAAACATGTTTTTAGTAAATATGAAATTATAATGTTTTACTTGTATATATATAAAAATGATCTAATGTCATTGTCTTTTTTTTATTATATATTGTATTATTTCTCTTTCAAATTTATAATCTACGTTTTTTTTGTTATCCTTAATTATATGTCAACTAAAAAAATAAATAAGAAATCTAGATCGAGTTTAACGTATTGCTATAATACGAGTAAAGTAGTAGTTTCTAATACATGAATATTGCACAAATATTTTTCGAGCAAGATGACTTGCACATAACAATATATATATAACGCGAACACAATTACGTACAAACAATTTATATCACATTTTAAATACAAATAAATTTAAGGAGGAAATTACTATTCACTGAACGGTAAAGTTGAGAAGAGAAAGGCAGAAATAGTTCTTCCGATTCACTTCCATAGCAAAAATAGTCCAATTATTTTCTTTCTTTTCAAATAAGTCCTCATCGTTTACTTTCGATTTACAAAAACAATATTTGAGCTAAAAAACTAGGGATTGTCCGTGTAATGAAAATTTAGATAAATGTCACTCCAGTTTACACGCGTTATAGAAACATTCCTTGAGCATGTTGTTACTTTCGATTGCAGAAACAGTCCCTAAGCTAAATTTAAGGACTGTTTGCGTAATGAATAATTATGTAAATAGTCTATGTAGTTACCTACCAATTCTAGAAACAATCCACGCCGATGGATCACAACGAAACGCGGGTAAAAAGGTTCTCGTTACAACTACTTAAGTAAATAGTGTTTGTATACGAAACATAATATGTTATGTCATTTATAAATCATCTCGATATGTCAAGCATTGCAACTTACATCATTATCAGAACGATATGAAAATGTCAATTAAATATCGAAGATTAACAAATGTGCACTAGTTACGTTTTATTTTTCAAAAGTGATTGTCTTAAATAAGAATATGGAACACTCGTGTACAATGGTTACTAACATGTATCTTCGTAACCTATAGAGAAAATGACACAAAAAGGTACTCAACTTAAGAGTCATTTCCAATCAAGGTATCATACTTTTTTTTCTTGCATAAAAAGGTACCTAACTTATTATTTTTAGCCAATTAGGGTATTTTTTGTTAAATATTTAACGATGATCCGTTAAGTTTTCATTTCAAGTCCACCACCGCTACCACAATCATCAATCATCGTTTTCATAGTCTGTTAACATATCCATCAACTAACAGCTATAATTAAATTAAATTAAATGATGTTATTATCAATACCATCGTTTGAGCATCTAAGTAACAGTATCATATATGTAAGTGTTAATAATGTAGTACCTATTATTTGGCGGTTGTGGATGGGTTGATGGTGGTGGTTGAGGTTGGTGGTTTGTGGCGATAGTGAGTATCGTTGGTAATTTACGACGGTGGTGGGTAGGATTGGTGGAGGCGGTGTTTGGTAGTGAATGCGATGGGGAGGCTTGGTGGTGGCGACGATGATTGGTGGTGGTGGTAGTGGCCGGTGATTGGTACGTTTTTTTCGTTATTATACGTTTTCATACGCTTTCATCCGCTTTTATCAGTTTAAATATGTTTTGATAAATTTTTATACGATTTTGTACGTTTTGGTACGTTTCTATAAGTTTTTACACGTTTTTTTTCTTCTAATTTGTCCGCTTTTGTACGTTTTCACCCTTATTGATTAGGTATAAAAATGTACAAAAACGGAAAAACGTAAAAAATAATGTATAAAAACGTACGTTTTTTCATTTTTGTACGTTTTACGTTTTTTTATGTTTTTGTACATTGTTTTTCGTAAAATCGTATGAAAACGTAAAATAACGTCGGAGAAAAACGAAGAAAAACGAAAAACGGATAAAAAAGCGGATGAAAGTGTATGAAAACGTATAATAACGTCGGAGAAAAACGGACAAAAACGAAAAACGGATAAAAAAGCGGATGAAAGCGTATGAAAACGTACGAAAACGTATAATAACGTCGGAGAAAAACCGACAAAAACGAAAAAAACGTACCAAAAAGATAAAAAACAAAAAAAA
>BQNB010040333.1:17301-47483 GCA_026074375.1 Tanacetum coccineum
AGCTTTAGTTTCTTTTCATTTATAGATTAAGGATATCATAAGCTCTTTAGAACTTCTTTCCTTTTTCATTTTGGTCTAGTTTTGAGTTTTTTTTATAGCTTATTTTCTCTAAAACCAAGGGTTAAGCCCTCCTTTCTGTAACAGCTTATCAATAAGCTCTTTTTAGAGCTTATCTTTGAGTTTCAGACCATAGTGCTTTTATTAATTTTGTTCCCACTAGCTTCCTTTACAACTTTGCTTCTTTGAGTTTTTCATTTTAAGCTCTTTAAAATTTCGAATGCTTATTAGACTTAATTTGTGATCGGGATAGATTCTCAGGGTAGATAGTGTAACTTTCAAATTTAGTTGTTTACTAAGTTGGCCCTCCGTTAGTTGTTAAGTTTCCCCGTTAGTCTCTTAGATCTTTGCACCATTAGTCCATTAGTTAAGTTGTTAACTAAGCTTACTAGTTTTAATTAATAATTAGGTTTAATTCTTAATTAGTTTAATTAAACATTTATAAAAAGATAAAAATTAGGGTTTTTTGTTTTAAATAATTTTCGGCACTTTTTCTTTATTTAGTGAAATTTTAGTTTACATTTTTAGGGTTAAATCTTAGTCAATTTGCTTTATAGTTGCATTTCCGTATTTGTTTAATTGTTCAATTTAATTTTATTTTCATATCTTTCCAAATCAAATATCTTTGCTTCATTCAAATCAGGATCCGAACTAAAACGTGGTTTCAATTTCACTAGTCGTTGGGGAAACGACCCGGGTGATCATTCTTACCCGGTTAAATATACGTATTTTATATTATATTATATATATTTTTGAGAGTGAATTTTATCAAGGGAAACTTGGTAATTTTCTTAATTACTCTTTTAAGATATTATATTTTATATATATTTTAGGTATATAAAACTACCAATCAACGCCCGAATGCAACCTAATTAATTATAGGTCGTATGAGTACTAAGTACTTTGAATAACTAAGATCATATATAATTCTATATAGCTACATCACCATCTAATTGTATTTGTGAAATCATATTTATAAAGTAAAAACGTTTATAAATATTTCTTTAGTAAAAATGGCGTAACTTTATCGTTTTTAGTCTGTTTCTTATGTTCTTTACGTCTACGCTTTCTTATTAAGTCGATGTATCAAAATATTACATTTTCATATTTTCAACCCCCTGGTGAACAGTACTTTTTACTGTTAATGCACTTTTATAAATTTATTTTTATAAGTTTACTTAGCGTAAACCTCGTAAAAGTCATATCTTATTAGTTTTAACTCCGATTTTAGTGATTCTTTCGAGCACGTATTCGTAATTAAAAGTTTTATCTAACTAATGTATTTTTCAAAAATGTATCTGAGATAAATAGTCATTTTTACTCTTCATAGTTTATAAGATTATTTTTATAGACTTGAATTATCGCAAACATGAGAAATCCATAACTCCTTCGTTATTGATCAAAAAATTATGATTCTTAATGTTTTGGAATCCTAAAAATATGTATTTTTTGAGAAAAATAACCAATCATTTATATTAGAGGTGAATTGTAATAAGTTTTTATAAAATTTCTTTTATAAAAGCGTTTATTATCGTATAACTTGCAAATGTCGTATCTCCTTCGTTATAAATCGGTTTTTCGAGTTCTCTACATGCCTACGATCCTTGTAACATGTAGTATTTTATAAAAATATAAAATAAATAAATTATTTTTCAAATTTGATCAGACCCTTGAAGATTTTTACATAAAATGTGTTTAAACTTGTTTTTATAGGTTTTTAGCTTAGTACACTTGTTACAAGTCCTCTACAACACAATATATCACATGTCTCATATGTATTAGGTCCTTTAGTTCATTACTTTTCCAAGTATTGTCCATGATAACAAGATCTCACAACACTTTTACTTATAAACTTAATAAGTAACTTTTTAAATCATTAACTTATATATACTTTTTATATGTAAACCAACACTTGAATAATACTTATACTCCCATTATAACATGTCCTCAACATCAACATAACATATGAAAAAGCTTATCAAACCATAATTATAACAACCTACAATTTTTATCAATGTAATTATCTATCTATTAAATTAGATACAATTTTCATCAATGTAATATCTACTTATTAAATTAAGTACAACCATTTTGACAGGAATATTTTTGCTTTATTCCACTCTTTATGCAACGTAACTTGCATAACCAAAGTAAACGAGCTCACGCAACCTACTAATGCCAACTATATCTACGTTTATAGCAAGTAAACATCCTAATAGGTCAAGTCTATGTTCTAATATCATTTTTACCAAATATGTTATCCATTTAATATACTTTTCAAAACGTTATTTCAAAACAAGCATTAAACGTTAACGTTTATATCAAAACCCTAACTTTATGTAATGTTTACATATAAAATAAATGTACAAGCTATCAAAGCATGTGTACAAGTGTACAATGCATAATTTTTGAATATTAATTCCCTCCTAAACCTTGGTACAACTCCTTAAAGCTCAAAGTACAATTCGACTATGCATAGAATTCAAATGAGCTCATTTTCCCTCCATTTCTTTAGGAATTTCGTACCACCTTTTAAGCACATGTTACAAGCTTCCAATGCACACTTTTCTCTTAAACCCTAACCTTAACTAGTCCTACACTAACCCTAAAACCTAAACCCTAATCCTAAACCCGAAAACCCTAGCAAACCCGTTACACCCTTAAACTAGTTCATAATTTTCAGAATCTGATCCGTTGATAAAACATAGGATCTGGGAAAAATCAGTAGGCTTTGGGTATTAAGTAAAAATACTAGGTTGTAGCCCTATGTCTTGTGATCATTTTTCCGGTTGACTCGACCCGATTCGATGTCGGATGAATTAGTTATAGCCGAAATGGCAAAGGTGCGCAGATTCTGCACACCTGTAGTAAATGGCTGTTATCTCTAAATTTTTGTATAGTGACCCCTAAATATGTAAAACTAAAAGTTGTAGAGGACTCAAATATCTAACCATGCTCACTGGTTTGAGCTTAATCAGAATTACGGTTTGTAAATGACAACCATTTTACCAGGACCGATGTTGGCTGTCCAAAAACAGCCATGAACTCGCCACCCCCAAACTACTTCTAAACCTAATTCTAAGCAAGCTAGCACCTCAAGCACCATGACCTCACCACCACCTTCAGCACCTTGTCATCAACCTAGCACCCTACCACCTCCATCACCACCCTTGTGCACCAAGAAAACTTCTCCTTGTCACCCCTTGTTAACCGAACCTTCATACACCTCTCACCACCTCATCCTAAGCTATAATACTAGTTCCTAGCTTTCCTTGGTCCCTACTCCACATTCCTTGATCACCACACCAAGTTTACTTGGTCCTTACTTCTCTTAACTTGGTCCCTAAGTGTTTTCTACACTATATATACACGCATACATACATACATTTTCAAATCACCATCAAAGCTTCATATTACCTCAAGTCATGATCTAAACAAGTCCAAGCCAAGCCCTAGCAGAAGTATAAGAAGATACCAAGCCCTTAGAAGCCAAGAATCAAGAAGAAGAAGCCTTGAAACCCATTTCCTAGGCGTACGAACCCAAAACCCTTATTACGACCCATTTTCAAGTTTGTAAGTCATTCCATTTGTTCTATAAGCTCTTGCTTCATTTTAGATCTTTCATTAGCTTTATTAGATCATGTGTAAGTCCTTTGTTCAAGCCTTGAACCAACAAAACCATACGGTTTGGTTTTCCTAAACCAAACGTACCCATTTTGGTATTTCATGTACACAAGCTCTTTCTATAAGCTATAAGCTCGTAAACTTAACTTATTTTAGCTTATTCTAATAAGCTATAACCTGCAAAATTTATTTCTAAATCAAAAATATCAATATTATGGTTTTTGGACTAAATTCGCAAATGTTTTCATGCAAAGGGGTATATATTGTAAATTCTTGAAACTTATAACTAAAGGGGCTGAAATTGTAATTAACCTAAAGTTTAAATCACAAGGGCTTGTTTTACCATTCTTTAAAGTTAAGGGTTTAAAGATTTTAAAAGTTATATTAAAAGGATTAACTTTGTAAATATATATAAACCAAGGGTATATATTGTCATTTTGCATTCTTAAAGGTATAAAATGTAATATTTTTATAAATTATAAAAATATATTTAAATATTATAAGACTCGACTTTATTAAAACCCGACACATTTGTCGTTATCATTCACCGATCGAAACGTTATAAAACAATTATGTTATAAATATAACATAATTTATCATCCGCTAGCTTTTGAAGAAACCTAAAATGATAAAATCTTATCATTTAATCTATAACGTATCACGTTACTAGGGAGTTTCATGTGAGGGGTTTCATTTGGGTAGACGTTTTGACGAGTTGCTGGATTTACGATTTAAAGTGTCCTAGCTCCTCAAACGTTTACTACATGACCTCTGGATTATGATAGCCCGAACAGTGATACGATGTTTTCACAAGATAACAAACCGTTAAACTTTATAAAATAAAGTTTGCAATCAAACTAAGACTTGACATATTACCTCAGGTTGCGTGACGAGGCCGTTTACTCTCATTTGAATTAAATTTCAAATCAATCAACTACCTTATCAAGGTGAGTTCATAGTCCCTGACTTCTCGCTTTAGGTATATATAAATAATAATATATAATATACTACTTATATTAACCATACTATAAACCATGAGTACAAGTGTTTTTAACTGTATGCTATCCTGATGTATTATTGCCTAAGTACCTCTATTTTCCATAAGGCCCCACTATCATGAACCGTTAATTACTTGTAACCGAACGTACTGGTTGAGTAAGCGCAAATGCCATGAATAGATCTATTGTGAACTGAACTTCCCCTCGGGTAGGTAACAACGCACTAGCCAAGTCAAACGGACTCATTTTCATTAGAGTACAACCACCCCGTGTTTTGGCAAGCACCCGCATCAGCGGCAACAACAAATGACTAAACAATTACTTCAGCTTCGTTTCATGAGCTAGCAATAATATAAATGTTTTCCCATGATAATTGTATTCGTTGCAATTATTACACTTTCAATAACTTGTATTCAACTATTACATTACAAACACTGTGAATTTCACTCAACCGTTGTGCTGACCCTTTTAGCATGTTTATCTCAAGTAATTGAGCAAACTATGGCACGGAGTGGCATTGGACTTGAGGACGTCCAAACTTGTTATCATTCAACTTTATGTTTTGAAATGTATTTTGGGACCTCCGTTTGTAAAAACTCTGATGAATAATGAATGATAACTTATCTTTTAAAAACGTCTCTTTTGAGTCATTTCCTATTATTGTGACTATGATTCATGAAGTAATACCCCAAATTAGCTTCCGCTGCTATATGTTAAATATCAGGGTGTTACAATAATCATGTGTAAAAATCCATTTTACAAGTTAATAATATTCCTAGATGGTGATTCACTATATAAGCATCATATACACATAAAATCATACATGAAATGAATGTAGGGTTTTTAGATAACCTTAATATGAAGTATGATGATGAACAATAATATTTAAACCCTAGTTTAGATATCAAACCCAAGCTTCCAATATAAAGAAAACCCTAAAATCCAAGAAAACCCCAATCTTAAACCTTTCTTATTTAACCCTTATAAACACTAAACCAAGCCTTCAAACCTTCTTGCAATACCTTAGATATGATAATAGAACACTCGTATAAGTAGTAAACAAAATTTGTATTTATTGTGTATAGTGTTTGTGTTTGGCTGTGGCTATAAGGCATAAAAAATGAGAGGATTTTGCTAGATCTTGCTAAGTGAAAAGATATAAGTGAAATGCTAGGAATAGGATCACTTAAATACTAAAAATATCTAGGAACAAGATCTATAGAATTAGGGAAAAAGAGATGGGCTTGTGTAAGAATGGTATGGAAGTTTGCTTGATGTAAGAACTAGTGTAAGAATAGTTGGTATGGTGTAAGAGAGTTTGCTTGAAAGTCTTATTAACACATGGTATATTAGAAAGTCACAAAATATCTTTGGTTTCTTTGAGCTTCTATCCGGCCATATATACTTATAAATAAGGAATTGGTATAATTTTTGAGTATTGGGTATAATTGTGGGTATTTGGTTGAGTATAGATAGGTATTAGTGCTTCCGGGTATGGCTAAATGTATTTAATTGCGAAACGTAAAAACTTTACGTAACCAATAAAAATAAAGAGTTATTGTTACTAAAAAATGCTTAAGGATTAAGACTCGACCGACACCCTACTATATAATTATTCAATCAATCACACCAAGTTTAATAAAAGAGAATGAAATTCGTTTATTAATTGACACACCATTATTATAAGAAAGAATTCTTCTAAGATGTTATTTGGATAAGGAGTACTAACGTATTTTGAATGACATGTTCCTTTATGTTATCATTATCTACCAAAGATGATGATTTGGATTCGGATAGACTTTCGTCAAGGTTTAATCGAGAGATTCCTGAATCCTCAAGGTTTCTTTGTTAAGCATTATGTGTGCTTTTCATGTTTGGGGTGTTCCAGGAAAAGCATCATCATAAGACTTTAGGTTGAACTAGATGTTTGGCGATAAGGATTATTTGTTTAAAAGACATATTCGAAACATGTTCTTAAAGAAAAAGTTTTTATGTCATTTAAAGGTAGAAAAATGTCATTAATATCTTGATGAGATATGCCAAAATATATACTCAAAAGGAGTTATATTACAAAAAATAAGACAAAAATGAAAACGATATGCTCATGGATGTTATTGAAAATGATTTAATATAATAGAAAAGTGGGAAAGAATGAGCGGGAATGAAGAGGCGAGGTGTTGAGCTAAGGTTGATGAAGACGCTTTAGATTAATATATCGTTTGCCCTGACAATGATATACAAGGTATGTCAAAAATATGAGCATGTGATCATAATGTGATAAGTGCATTATTGTAATTATGAAAGGATGACAAATTTTATGATCATAGTTTTGTTGGATGTTTTGTTGGTTGTCAATGGATGTGTAGTTCTTCCATTGTGGTTTTGTGTTTAAAGATCATTTAATGGATGAAGGGTTTTGTTATGTAGTGATAGACCATGAATAAAACAGTTGTAGGGATTTAAGTTTCTCAAACTAGTTATCACTATCAAGAGTGAAAACTAGTTATGAGGTTTGAGTGTAATGGTTGATGTGTTTTTGTCTGTTGATTTCTAGTGAATAAGAAACACATCTGTGAGTTCTTGAGAGTGTTTGGTAAAAGACTATATGTGTATTAGTGTGTTTTCCCTCCCCCTTAATCCGTGGCCATCCGGACATAAAGAGTGGAATAATAAAAATAAATAAGGAAGAAAAATAAATGTTGACGGAAGTGAAGAGCTTAGTAATGTCAAAACGGCTGGTGATTAGCATACAACGAACTTCATCCATGAAGTTATGTAGCTCTTCTCGAGCAATGCGAATGTTCATCGAACAATCACATGATGAGGCATGAGGTTATCTTATAGGCGGTAAATAATACAGTGAAGATAAGATATTTGCCATTTATATGGTGGTAGAGGCGAGATTGAGGGAATGAATCACATAGATGAAAAAGATAATAATCGAAATGATGTGAACAAAAAACATAAAAATCAAGACAATTATGCAAGTGAACTCGATAAGCTTTAGGACATGAGATAATAACCTAAATGCAAAAGATATGAGTGAGAACGTAGATGTATGAGTGAGACTCGATTTGGAACCTAGGGAAGAATCCAAGTTGATGATTTGATGATGTCGAATCCATAATGGAGGTTTGGAATACTTAGGGTGAAAGATGGAATTTTTGGGATGTGCATCCATTGATGTTGTAAGATCACTACACGTCGGTAGGTGATCACGATTGCCCGTAGGATAATTTTTGGAAAAAGTGGAAGTGTTCTATAAGGCCTTATTTTTATTTATTAGTGAAGGGAGACTCAAGAGACCATTATTAGGAAGAACGAGAGTATTGGTGAACTCTTAAAGAGTAAGGAAGATACTTTGGTTTTGTACCCTAAGACGGATGGATAAAGTTCGATCCTCATTTTGTATGAGGTGAACTTGACGATAAAACTCCATGACAAACCTAGGACATATTTGGTTATTAATTGTGGGTGCATAATTAACATGTAAATAACAAAAATCGCATGCAAAAATCATGCAAAACACGATAACATTTAGCATTTAAAAGTATGCGTCATTTAGATAAACATAAAGATATTATATCAGAATTGCTACATAAAGACAAAATCATTAAAATAAACATGTATTCAATAATTAACCTAATAATCATTGAGCATCATGATAACATGAAGACATATAATCATATCTCAAAAGAACTAGTTATCATTTTGAAACTTCAAAACATATATGTGAGATGCAATAAATCTAGGTTAATTAAGGAGAAACCTAATTACTTTTTTAATAAGCAATCCTAGTGAAAGACAAAATTCATCATTGTAAACTAATTTTAGGCACATTTAGGAAGAGCCATTTAATCAAGTTAGAGAATTAACATGAGACTATTACTAGTGATGCTCAGTTTAGGCTAAACACGACCATTTTTATGAGTTATACTACGAACTCAACTTATCATTTGGAAGCAAAGTTTACATATGTTGTTTGTTTGCTCATGTTTGGTTTTCCGGAAATGACATATTTATCAATTGCATTGCAATGTAAATAGTGAGGAGTTTGTTAAGACCTCTTAAATCATTATTAAGACTCAAATTGTTTAGATCTAATATCTAGGATAAACAATAACAATGATAACAATTATGCAGCGGAATATAATGAAGACAATTCTTATTGAACAAGGTTTTTCATTCAAACGTTTCCTCTTTACCCAAACACAATCTTGGGGCTACACCAACTAACTATCTAACTATGGTGCACACACACACCTTTTACTATTCGGCTCTCATCAATCGATGTTCCTAATCTTTATCTTGTAAATCTTTGACCAAATCTTCATTAATTCTTCAAAATCTTCCATCTTTGTAGAATTCATTAATGATGATTTTAGTCCTTTTGTTTCATTCTTTTATTTATTTTGTCTCATCAAATCAAGAATCCCAACAATCTTCTCCTATTTGATAATGACAACACAAACAAAGTCTCGTACGAACTTCATCGTAAAGCCAAAGCTTCCCTTGAAGTTGAGATGTAATCATCTCCCTGAATGAAACAAAACTTCCAAGCTTCTTTGTATCATGTCCCACATATAATAAGCTGCAAATCAATAAACCTGTAATCTTCTTCCCCTTTTTGTAATCATCTAATAGGGGTCTTCTGAAGATACAACTTGTAAACACTTCCCCTCAAGTGGTGCATGTAGATGGTTAAACATTTAAACAATAAGCTTCCCCTGAAACCCATATGTTTACCATCTCTTGAATCTCGAACTCTGTAGGCTCTATGTAGTGATTACTGATGAAGAAAATTGAGTATAACGAATTTGATGAAGATGTAGAATATCCCAAACTCGTGTCTTATATCTTGTACTATCCACGTGACTCCAAACTTATACTGCGACCAAAAAGTATAAGTAGACCGCCACCTCTTGACAAAATCCTCATCTTCTATGAGACACATACTAAGTGATAGCAAATGTGAGCATTGAGCACCATAAGAAAAATCACACACCTTTGCTAGATTCGTCAAGTCTTCGTCACATCGTTTATAAGCACGAACAAGTTACCTCATGCTAAAAGGTATGATAAGAACACGCATATGTGAAACTCAACTACAACATCAAATAAGTAATAATCAATCATCTTCGTAATCACATCTTCAATAAATCCCCAAACGAGCCATAAAATCAATAAGAATAAACTGAAATAATTTCACTTCTGTCAGAGATCCAAACCATGTGTGCCATCCGATATCGAGTGTAACTAGCAATACTAACTCTCTTCATTGTACGATATCGGATGAAACTGGCAGTATTAACTTTTTTCTTTGTCTGATATCGGACATAACTACCAGTATTAACTGCTTTCCAATGGCAGTACAAACATTAAGCCAGCAGTATAAACTTTCAACAAGCAGTACTAACCTTTAACTGGAATTATAAACTTTTTGATCCCAATACTAGCAGTACTAAAAATCAAGTAGCAGTATTAACATACCATTAGAGCTCGAACAGCATTAACTTTTTATAAACCCAAAGCTAGCAGCACTTACTTCCATTACGCCCAACAGCAGTAGTAACAAACTGCTTCTATTTTAAGCAGTATTGAATTCAAGGCGAGCAGTGGTAAATTACCTTAGCAGTACAAACATCCACGAAGCCAGCAATATTAACAAAAACGAGCAGTACAAACATTTTATTGACAGTATTAAGTCAACATCGAGCAGCATTTGTTAAATCAATAACTTTTATCGATCTTAATGTACCACCAATAGAGCTTCTCTTGTAACCTTGCTCGTCAAAACATAAAGACCTGCTGCTCCATTATCACGACGACAAGAAACTCAACCATTAGAGTTTTGTAAACCCTAAATCTTGTATCTTCTTGTGCTCTTGTTTCCTTCATCATTCATTCATACTAGGGTTCATCATCAATCCAAAGATTAACTCACCAAAGCTAGTAGGAACATTATAGATCACCAATCCTGTTTTTATTGAATTAGGGTTTGCAAAAACCCTAATCTTTACCAAATCAGCCAATCGCCAAAAACAGAAAATTCGATCATTCTTTTCATCAAGAACACGATACCAAAAACCTTGTAGATCCTAGATATCACGAGCCACGAGGCTCTGATACCAATTGAGGAGTCTGTTAAGACCTCTTAGATCGTTATTAAGACTCAGATTGTTTAGATCTAATATCTAGGATAAACAATAACAATGATAACAATTATGCAGCGGAATATAATGAAGACAATTGTTATTGAACAAGGTTTTTCATTCAAACGTTTCCTCTTTCCCCAAACACAATCTTGGGGCTACACCAACTAACTATCTAACTATGGTGTACACACACACCTTTTACTATTCGACTCTCATCAGTCGACTCTGCTATTTTTAAAACCTATGTCTATGATCTCTTTATATAGGGAGAGATCATGACTTACAAAGGAAGTAAATTAATATGATAAGGAAACTATTTAAACTAATTAAATACTTTCCTAATCTTAATCTTGTAAACTTTGACCAAATCTTCATAATTCTCCACCAGCTTGTAGAATTCTGATCTGCTAGATTTAGTCCTTATGTTTCATTCTTTTATTTATTTTGTCTCATCAAATCTAGAATCCCAACATATATCAAAAAGTAATCACAAGAAAAGAAATGTGTTTTGTTTTTACAGGCTTCAAGCACACACTAATAACATATATATTGCATACATAAAATAAAGTAGTAAGGACGTGGGACTCACAAGAGTTAAGGAGAATTTGGTTATTGCCTTGAACCCAAACGAAAACCCTAATGGCTAAAATCTTCTTGATCGAAAACTCTAATTCTAAACCAAGTGTTTCCTACAATATTCACCCCTCTAGCTCCTGCAACTCTACGTATAACACCTTGCTTGTCTGATTGTCGACTAGAAACAAAAACTAAAAGGGACAAACGTAGGGTTGGGGTTTTGTGTATAATGAAGGTACAAAGGGC
Organism: Tanacetum coccineum; assembly: GCA_026074375.1. Taxonomy (NCBI): domain Eukaryota; kingdom Viridiplantae; phylum Streptophyta; class Magnoliopsida; order Asterales; family Asteraceae; genus Tanacetum; species Tanacetum coccineum. The sequence continues at coordinate 28,958 of BQNB010040333.1, forward strand.
GTGGGTTTGCTTGTGTGTTATGTATGAGTCAAAACCAGGTGAACAAGGAAACTAAAGATAATGACAAGGTATGATGAATATTGAAGTTGTGTTGTGTTCTTTGTGTTTGCAAAAGAATGCAGGTCTTCTTATACTCATAAAAAACGCAGGCATAGTGTTTCCAATAGAAGTCACATTCTAATGTAAATTTAAAATAGGGTAAGGGATTTTTAGGGCTTCACACGGTCAATGTATAGTGAATTAAAGTGGTATATTGTTTGGAAACGTGGGAGAAAAACCAAGAGGGAGGCAACCAAATATATCACGAGTATGTTTAGGTTTTGTAAAAAGGAGATTATGGGCTTTGTATCTTGGGTAATAGGGTTATTTTAGGATGAGATATATGTTAAAATCTTATCTTGTTGGATGATACTGGTTTTTAGAATTTGGAAATAAAAGTGTACGTGACTTATGGCTTTATTGTAGGGAAGATCGTTTGTGTCTTGTATGATATTTATTGCTTGAGAGTTTTGTTGCTTGCCTTATTTGAAAACAAAGAAGAAACAAGTCATGTCCTAATTTTTACTTATAGATTATACACTAAGTGATGAAAAGAAAAGAATGGAACATATTCGTTTTTGGTTAACTACGCCGTAGAGGATATTTTAGTGAAACATAGTACTAATTCAGTTATTAACGTTCTTGGTTAAATTTAGCGATTTAAATGGAAGTAAACACGTAAAACCTAATAAATAAAGGGAAAATGAAATAATTGGGATCGTAATATGACCTGAAAACACGGGGTGTTATAGTCTTCCCCCGTTGAATGAGACTTGTCCTCAAGGCTTAAGACGCAAGACTTGACGACGATGCGGTCTTGGTCAAAAGATGTGGATACTTCTGCTTGAATTGATCCTCACGTTCCCAGGTAAACTCAGGACCTCGTTTAGAGTTCCATCTAACCTTAATGATGGGAATGCGACTTATTTTCAATTGTTTGATTTCACGATCCATAACTTCTACTGGCTCTTCCACAAAGTGGAGCTTGTCATCAACACGTAGTTCTTCCAACGGAATCACAAGTGATTCATCGAAGATACACTTCTTCAGATTGGACACGTGGAATGTGTTATGAACTCGGCTTAATTGTTGTAGTAGTTCAAGTTTATAGGCAATAGTTCTGACTCTCTCGATCACTTTGAAAGGGCCGGCATACCTAGGGTTTAACTTCCCCCATTTGCCAAAACGCACAACCCCTTTGCAAGGTGAAAATTTTAACATGATCATGTCGCCAACTTGAAATACCATTGGTTTATGTCTAATGTTCGCATTGTTCTTTTGTCGGTCACGAGCGGCTTGGATCCTACTTTTGATTTGGACTATCTTCTCGGTGGTTTCATGAATTATTGCAGGACCAGTAAGCTGAGAATCTCCAACTTCTGCCTCAAATGGTGCATCCTTTATGCTGGAATGGTAACTGTTGTTGTAAGAGAATTCTACTAACGGTAAATGTCTATCCTAATTCTTCCCAAAGTCTAACACGCAAGCGCATAACATGTCTTCCAAAGTTTGGATAGTTCTTTCATGGAGGGAGGGAGTAAAAAAAGTAGAGCAACTAGAGAGTAGTGGAATGAATGAAGATAAATATTGTAATATGGTTAGGATCTAAATGACTAAAATACCCATACATGTATTAAAATTATAGGGGGCTTTCGTGGGGTCTCGATGGCGGAATGTGGGGGCGTCCTACCCTTTTTCATTATAAAGGGTTTTTTTTATTTTACTTAACTATCTCTCTCACTCTCTATATTATACATATTTATATACATATATATATAACATATATATATATATACATATATATATATATATATATACATATATATATATATATACATATATGAGATAACCCAAAGTCTCCTTGATTTGATGTTGCTACGATTGAATGTATCCAGAAAAGACACATTGATTGTGCATTCCTTTAGCATTCAAGAGACATGTAATGATGCTGAGAGATAATGGTTTTTTACTTTGTATTAATCCATGCAAAAAGTATATTTTGTGCAGTGGTCTAGCTTGTAAAATGTTTAGGAAAAATGCTTTCGTAGATGAGATTATGCAGTAAGAGTTCCAGTAATATAGTAATGAATGTGTTTCAAAAGCTTTAAATTTATATGACTAAAATTACCGGTTATTAAATGGAAACACACGGGTAAAGTATAACCCACGTATGTAGTATAATATTTCAGGTAAGACCAGGTCGTTCCAAGGGATTGGTGATTCTAAGAAAAGTTTTGCATATAGTTATCTTATAGATTTGTCACGGATCTAAAGATAAAGGGTAACACGTATTTCGAGATTATAAAAGAGATGTTTATTTGGGAGACAAGGGTGATGAAGGATAAACTTGGGATAATAACGAGTCCATGAATTTAAGTATAATCGGATAAAGTGAACAAGGATAGTTATGATAATGATTAATATTTAACATAAATAAGGATTCCTTTCGGCCTTTAATCTTTTACTGACAAAGCTTTAAGATCGTTTACGTTTGGAAATAACAAATATAAACTTGCTCAACCAAGTTCATTAGACATGAGGGTGAGCGTTAAACATTTATATACTTGGGATAATAATCATTTTATTGACTAATCCTCACAAAGTCAATACCGAGTTGTCATAGACAAAACAACTTGACATCGACACAATCGTCAGAGTCTTTTGGCTATAAACGAGCTAAATGAAGTCGGTTCAAAATGATTATTCACGGATCCAAGTTGTATTTAACATTCGACTATCTCGCTTTAGGTTAATATATATATATAAATATATATATAATATACTTACTTATATTAACCAACCCAAAACAAGTGACTTGAAAAGGTTTCAAGAAAGAAATCAATGTAAATCGAGTAGTATATGATATTCCCGGGTCTGGTTTTTCCAAAGAGGAAATGCAATGGGAAGTCGAAAGTCGGTTTGATATTTGATGTTTGAATGGAACAAGATTTGATTGGATTTGATTTCTAATTTTATGGGAAAGACAAAAAAAGCGTGCTAATACTAACAAATAAGGCAATTATCAAAGAAATCAAATAACGAGAATCCTAAAAAACGCGACTTAAGACCTAAATTATCAAAATTTTAACCCTAAAATGATTTTTTAACTTTTTATAAATCTAATATTACTAAAAAGCAGAAAAAGCAAAGGCAAACCTAAAACGAAAGCGTTTAAAGTTAAAAACACAAAGAAAACGAGAACGGGATCTAATCCCGTTCTTTAAAAAACCAAAATCTACAATTTTATCCCTACAAATGCAAATTTAATTTCTATGTCCTAAATATTAAAAGGAAAATTAAAAAAATGATTCTATATTTTTTGACCTTTTATATTATTTTATTTGAAGTAAAAAATGGGTGGGATTTTAGACTAAATTAAATATTAAAAATACTAAACGAATTATAAAAAATCTGGAAAAATCACAAAAATTACTTAACAATAAGCTAATCCTATGAAAAATACAACTGGGTCAACAGCTTATCTATTTAAGATGGAATTAAGCCGAAAAGGGCTTATAACTAAAATGGGCTAAAAAGGGCTTATCTAATAAATTTTGCAAACACATACCAGATAGCCCTACTGGTGTTGTGGTAGTGAGTGTGTGTTATAAATACGTTGGTTGAGTTGGTTGAGGTCCAGGGTTCGAGTCTTGTGCTCACCTTAGACTTCCCAACTCCCAGTGTATTTTTATTTGCTAAACTTTTTTACAACTTTTTAGATAAGCAAATTTTAAGCAATTTGGTTAAAAAAGACTTTATATTAGACCGCAAATAAGCACGAAATAAAGACTTATAAGCTGACATAAATGCCCTTTTTTTTTTTATCACTAAACTTGAAAGGCTAAACAGTTTGGCTTTTGGGCATAATAAGCTAAAGGAAATAAAATAAGCTAAAAACAGACAAATAAGCTATACCTAATAAGCACTAGAGCACAAAAATAAGCTAACAAAATCAGCTAACAATAAGCTTAAATGACAGATTTACTAAAAGACTTTTATTACTTAAAATCCTAAACTTAAAATGTTAATTTTAAATAAGCTCAATCCTAAATTAAATAAGCTACAAGGGATTAAAAACTAACCTAATAAGCAAGATGAGACACAATATAAGCAAATTCAATAAGCCATAAGCTTAAAAGAGCAAATGAGCTAAATTGGCCAAATCTGTTATCCTAAAAGCCAAAATGGTACTTTCTAGCTTATATTTAAGCAAGGAGATGGATCCTTATGACCAAGTGGCTTATACCACTGAGAAGCTTATACAACAAGATACCGACATATTAATCAAAAAAGTTTGAAATTCATATAAGCCATGAAAAAGCAATGAGAATAAGCTGATTCACACCGACAACAACACTTAGAAAATTTTTAAACTTTTAAAAATCCTACTTTTAAGCCTTAAAATACAGTCAACAAGATCCTTTTGACCTACTCAAGACTATAATAACAGATCAAGATGAGACCTCAACGAAAAACATAAACAACTTTTCAAAAATTATTTTGAAATTCAGGATAAGCAAGAATAAGAAATGGAAAAAAGCAGTTTTTTTTCAAGGTTTCCAAATTAGTAAAATTTGCACAGACTGTAAAAACAAACAACACTTGCAGACTTAACCTATACCTATTCTACTGCATTTTGAGACTTAACATACATAAAAATGACACCTATAAGCACCTAATCCATATTCTAACAAATAAGCTAAACTATAAAGCTAAAGTATCACAGATTCAAACCACAAGTATTATAAACTATGATTTTGAGATTAAACACTTAAAAACTTAAACAAACTGATTTTTATCACCACTTTTATCTAATCTAAGTTGACTCAAGAGCACAAAGCAATTTTTGACCCACTTTGACCCATAAACTCAGTTAAACCAAACACCCCTTTAAAAATCATTCTTGACATTTTAAACTGATTATCTGTATTTAAAATAAAGTTTTGCAAAGACCAGATGTTAACAAGGTAAAATAAGCAATCATAAGAAATTTTCAACAACAAATAAGCACTTTAATAAGCTAACACAGATTATGCATTAATAAGCTATAAAGGACAGATTTTTATGAAAACTTGCACAAATAATTTTTAAACTACAACCTAAGTATTTTAAACTCTAAACATCTATAATAAGCTATAATAAGCAGATATAAGCAAGCAATAAGTAGTAGGTAAACAATTGCAGTAACATAAGCTAAAAGTGAGAAAAATGAACTTACAAACCCCCTTTGCTCTAAACAAGGGTATAAGTGCTCTTTAGAGCTTTGTCTACAAGCTAGTGACAGCAATAAGCCCTTCACTATTTGGCTTATCTTCCAAATAGCTTTTTGAGTGAATTTTTGTAATAGAAGCTTACCATTACAAAACTAGTAAATGAGTTTGTAAGACTTAAGTAAACAGCTTATAAGAGTAAATAATAGCATATAAAGAGCTTATAAAACACTTTGAACCTTAATGAAACATGAACCTTAAAAATAGAATTTTAAATCTTAAAAAACCTCAAATTTCATTAACTTAAGAAACAGATTACAATAATTGAATTTTAAAGACAATAAAGCTAAAGTTTAACTAAATAAGCTGATAAAAACTAACTAGATAAAAAAACATTTGCCCCTTAGGTTACAAGAACTATTTTTTATAAAAGTATTCAAAGTCTTGGGTCTTGGACTTGTGTTTTTTCACTAAGACAATTGGGGAGGTGTGTTAGTTGTGTGAGTGAGCTCGAAAATCAATCTCAGCCTTCAATCATTCTTGGTCACCAACTTCTATCATCACAGCCATTGAATTTTTGTCTTTTAATCTTGAACGAATAGGGTTTAAGAGGATTGCCAATGTGGCATTGAACCCATGTGAAGTGGGGTTAAGGGATGGTGATGGTTTTGTCTTGGGGTTGCAAGGGGTGCAGGGATGATAAATAGTAAAAATGACGGGAAGAGTTTGAACTGGGGTGTGTTACAGGGTAAAGGTTTGGGATTTTGACAGAATTGGCCCCTTAATTTGTATGGTGTGTTTACTTGGAAAGTCCTTGTGGTGTAAATGGTATAAAGGAGTTGGCAGTTTTGGCCCCTCAACTTGTATGTTATTGTTGCAACCACAGTCCTTGTGGTGTAATGGTGTTAACAAACTTAACAGCCGTATTGGTTTGGGCTTTGTAATTGGGTCGGTTTGGTTAAAAAAATGGCAATGGGCCATTTTCTTTGTATTGGTCTTCATATAATACCTTAATGGGTTAACCCGGCCCATTAGATAGGTACGGGTTCGGTTACGGCTTCGTCTTTGACTTAACTTTTGACTGGTTGACTTTGACTTTTTCATGCTTTTTTTCATTCCGTGCTCGATTTTGTCTGTTTTGCTTTGATTTTTATCCTTTTCTTAGATATCCGTTTCTGGCACAATATAAATGCAAAACACACAAATACAATGTATTTTTGGTATGTTTTTTGTCTTTTAAGCACGTTTTCCTAGGTGAATGGTATGTGTAATTAAGCACATACCAAAATCCCCCATACTAAGATATTGACGTGTCCTCACGCAATGCCATAAGTAAACACTTAAGAAAACCAAGAATTTCAATCCCCCTCGACTAATTACCTCGAAAAGTAGTTAGGAGTTCATCAAGGGGAATTAAAGAATCATAGGTTTTGAAAAGCCCCGTTTTTACTATTTTTAAATATTTACACTTATTCGCACACATATTTTTGTATTTTTCCTTTTTCTCATTTTTTTGTACTTTTCTTTTTTAAGCAACTAACTAACATGTTTCACTTTAGTTATTTTCATAACCGTTAGGGTTCATAGAACAAGATAACATTTCACATCCTAAAAATGCCCCCAAAAAAAAAAAAATAGGGGAATTAAAAATTCCATCGTCCTCGATTTTTTCACTTGTCCCTAAACAAGCTTAAAATGAAATCACGTTAATATAAGTAAGATGCTAACACTATCATACTTGTACCTTGTGAACTTTGCGCTACTCGCACTTATTATATCTTAGGTGGATCGTGCTTATTTAGAATTTCAAAAACATGGATAACGTTTTGGCAAAATTTCTCATGCTTCACGTTCAACCCGAGATATAATAAGTGTTGCTGGCGAGATCATCCCATATAGCGCCTTTCGTCTCGGCACATCCCAACATTGCGGACTAAGTGACCGGATTTTGACACCTACAGAGATGTATCGGATCACGGGACCTTCGGTTTCAAAGACTCCGTGGTTTCCCATTTTACATAAATCACCAACTTAAAAATGAATAGTCTTAGTTCAAAAGCATATTTAAATTTAAGAAAAAGAGATTTTCCCTATATTTATTATATTACATTTATTACACTTAATATAATTACACATCCTTTAAACTAATGAAATCCTCGACCTTTTAGAAGGCTGCAACATCAGTTGTGAGCCGGCAAGATGCAGCAAACTTTTATCAGTCTCGAATAATTACTATGTGCCTTATTTAGAAGACTGCAACATCGGTTGTAAGCCAGCAAGATGCAGTAAACTTTTATTAGCCCACAGTTTATAATTATTACTTATTTTTTCCATTTTTTTTACTTTATATTACCAAGATATAGAGAAAATTTCTTTTTAGAAAATTTAAGTATAAATTTGAATTAAAATTATTGATATCATCCATACTTAAAAAACTGTTGATTTAAGTTTAATTTTCGAAAAGAGCACGTATTATTAGTCCGGTTTAGGAGCTTATGGGAGAAAAAGCCACAAACTACACTTATGAGCTCTTAAGATTTCCAACTAATCCTTGTTTAGCATCTAACTCATAATTAACTTTATCATTTTTCGTTCTTCGCAAATTTAAAATCTTTAATAAAAAAATCCGTGAATGCTTAGTCTAAAAGTTAAGAAACAAGCTAGAGCTCAACACGCTCGATCCAGTCAAAATTTATTCTTATTCTACCCAGTAGGAAAGTCAAAATTATGACAAAACACTTATTATATTTTTGGAATTTTTTAAATTTTTTCATTTTTTTGGTATTTTGGTGGTAAAAACGGGATTACGTGAAAACAACGGCTGCAGGCACAATCAAATCGATAGACCTCCCATACTAGAACTGAACATTGTCCCCAATGTTTTAAGAAGGATCTCTATGTATCTAAAGCCGTTTATTAAGTATGCACAAAGATAAACGTTAGTCGATAAGATTTGGATATTGAATTCCCAAAATGAAGCTGAGGATGTGAAGATCGAGTGATCGAAGGATAAAACTACGAGCACGAGTCTTCAAAATCCAGGCAATCCTGGACATACAATATAAAACACGAAACACGGAAAATAGAAGAGGCGAGCCCTCTCACAACACACTTATTCATTACTACTATTATAATATAGTTAAGATTGATGGGTTTGCACCACGAAGCGCTTATTTTTGTTAACCGAGTCTTAAGCCTGACTCGATCCCCCGTACTTGAGCTGGTCAAGAAGGATAGAAATGGAGAAACAGAACATCCAAGATAGGAATGTCCCCTCCAGAAATCATCATCGGGCTTTCAGAAATGAGCTGGAAAGCTTTAAAGCCCCGATGAGATAAGAGATGAGGAGATTTCTCCTCATTAGAAACAAGAATACCAGGATTGAAAACGTTGTCCTTACTTTCGGATGAAAATATGAGCAAAGTGTCACAACACACTTATTTATTAATACTACTACTAGGATAAGCATGGGTTGCCACCCACGAAGCGCCTTGTTTTTGTTAACCGAGTCACAAGCTCGACTCGTCCCCGAATTCATTGGTTCATGAGGGAGCAAGTGGAAGATAAAATCTCCATTGGACTTTCATTCAAGTTGTTTGGATAAACATTGATTTTCATGAAAGTTCCACTCTGATTAGATACACTCGGCATAAAAGAATGATAAACAGAGATGTCGGGGTCAAAAATGGTATTTTCATTCCCGCAAGAGAGAAGATATGGTGGAGTAACGGGATACATGAGAAAAGGAAGAAAGATCCATACAATATATGCCAAGAGAGGAGATTGGTCATCCTCGAATGGTACATTTACATTTGTCGTAGAAAGAACGTTCTCACGAATCCCGAAGTTAACAATACTAGTTAACTTACCTGGATCGGGCTTACTCTTAAAATAGAAACAATCATACTCCAGTAGAGATATGATATGAGCGAGTTCATCGGTAAACTCCTCATGATAAAAGTCACTCCTATCAGTAGGAGGAAACAGATCATTCGAAAGATCAAAGATAAACGAATCATATTTAGAAAGAGAAATATCAGAATGAGTTGTGGTACTGCCACTACTCTTCTCTTCAATATGATCATCATCAAAATAGAAAGCTTCATAACCCGGAAAAGAATAATAAAACGAGTAGTGGTACTGCCACTACTATTCTCTTCCAAATCAAAGCAGAAAGTTTCAGATTCGGGTATAGAATTTTCAAAGGTGTTAGTCTCCTCCAAAAAAGAGTTAGGAAATATGGAGGGAGACTTGGTCACAAAATCAGAAGATGAAGGTGGATTAGAATTAATTGCTTCGATCTTAGCAATGAGAAGATTGATTTTTGATAATTTTTCACGAAGAATATCGTCCTCAATCTCTCCATCTTTTGTGTAAAAATCCTTCACCTCCTCTAAGATGACGAGCTCAGAATTGGGAGGTCATGCCTCAACATAATCGATATCGTCAATAGAGAAAGAATCGTCATCAATCGAAGTAGAATCATCGTTAGAATCGGAGAAACTCTCAAATTGATCTTTTGAAATGTCAAGAGGCGGAGAATTATCACGAAAAGGCACATCACACATTTTTTCAGGAATACCCTCGGACTCACTTGGGATTTGGACAAGGTTCTCGACACTATACTTTATTACTTCGTCTGATTCCATTGCTGGAATAGTGTCGAGATGCTCATCCTCCATTATAAGAGAGTCAACGGGCTCTTTGGTTGATAAAACGGGTGTGATTGCAACACGCGGAGGAAGTCCAGAAATAATAATATCTCTCAAGGGAATAGAACTTTCCTCGTCATCGTCATCATCGTAGCAAATGAGAATCTTCCAATATCGATTTTTAGCCGCTTGCTCTTCCGCAATTCGCTTTTCTTCTTCCTTCTTTTGCATATATTGAACAATCATATCACATATGGATGTCATTTGCTCCATAATCTCATTTTGAGAATTGAGAAGCTCATTTTGAGCATTGAATATAGGATGATTGACGGTATATTGCGGGGGTTAAAATTGGTCAAAACCGAAAGAATTAGGATCATAGCAAGAATTTTACTCATGATAACAATCTTCATTCATTGTTTGACATTTAAAAGTAGCATGAAGACCCCCGTAATTTTCACAACAAAGGTATTGTTGTTGAAAATTTTGTAGGAAATTAAAGTCTTGATTGTAACACGGTTCTGGATTATAGATAAACGGAACTTAAGGTGGACAATTGTGACCATAATGAGCATCGTTCCCACAAATCTCATAAGAATACGTCGGGGGTTGTGGAGGTGGGTTAAAATCGTTAGGAGAATCATTGACAAAATTAGGAGTGGAATCATAAGTGAATGAATTTCCATCTCTAGAATAGCATGTCAGATCAAAACTTGGCAAAGTTTGTAGGAGCTCATCAACGGTTTAATTGTTGGATGGTTCCGGATTAGAGATAATCAGAAATTTCGGTGGACAATTATAACCATAATGAGCACCGTTCCCACAAGACTTGCAAGTACATCGTTGACAAAAGTTATCATCTAACGAATCACCACACTCGTAACAACAATGGTGGTCAATATGTAGAGGACTTTGTGAAGAATTTTCACCGGGGTCTTGATTGAAGACGAATGGCTCTTGAGGTGCATTAACAACATTAGTGTTGTCATTGGATGACTCGGAAGGGTTTAGAAAGTCTTGGAAAAATTCATTTTCATCATAAATTTCCCTCAATTTCTTTCGTTATAGAGCACATTGTCGACAATATAGACCATCAACTAGGTCTCCACAATTGGGACAATTATGAGGGGGTCGTTGAGACGAGTCTGGTGTTTTATTAGGATCACGAACAAACTTGCCAATGAAACCCCCTTTAGAACAAGCACATGATTTATTGTGCAAAGCTCCACAAGACGAACACTCTTTAACGTGGAAAGGGGATTCGAACGATAATTGAGTGACGCCATAAGAATTAAACAATATAGAGGGTTAAGAAAAGAATTAAATGGATAAGAAGAAAAAGAAGATTATTTTTGGGTTTTTAGGTTTTTTAAACAATTCATTTTATTAAAGGACAAAATGAGATACGACAACTTAAATCAATTAATCAACAAGCTTCACGGTAGCTCTTTAAAAGAAAAACGCACAAAGGAGCGAAGTAGCGGGATAGCGCGAAGCTATTAAAATCCTTTTCCTTTCGGGTCGTAGTTCCTCGAAACAACCCTCCTTATACCCCTCTTGTATTTTGTTAATCAATTAAAGGTGAGCCGTACCTCGCAAGTGACACAAAAGACAAGTTTTAAATCTTTTGTTGGGAACTTATTATGATAATGCTTCAGTTGAAAGCATTATATTGATGATGAATTGTTTATCTTTATTTAGGACAATGTTTTTATAATTTTTTTTCTTGTTTTTATTTATATATAATAAAAAGAAATGAAAAATATTTTTGTATTTTTATATTTTTATAAAGAAAATAACTTCACTAAGAAGGATCTTCAAAGCACTAATTGTCAAACGTAACGACAATCGTTTACACTCCTCCCCGACAACGGCGCCAAAATGATAATTGCCCTTTTTTAGGGGAAATTATAATCTATATATAGTATACGTATTCCAAAAGATTCAAAGAAATTACTTTTGACTAAAGTAAAATCAAAAATCTCCCGGGTCGTTCTCCTAACGAGGCGTGCAATGGAGAGTCGAAGGTCAGTTTGACATTTGATGTTTGAATAACAAAGATTTGATTATGTTTTCTAAATCTACAAGAAAAATAAGTAAGGCAAACTAAAAACGAAAGCTATAAGAGCTAAAACCCTAAAACGTTAACGGGAATTAAAAACGCGAAGAACAAAGAACAAAGAAAAGTAAACAAAAAACGAAAGCATTTAAAGTTAAAAACGCGAAGAAAACGAGAACGGGATCGAAACCCGTTCTTTAAAAAACAAACCCTAAATGACTAAAATGAAAGAACTAAGAAAACTAAACCAAAAAACGAAAGCGTTTAAAGCTTAAAAACACGAAAAACGTGAATGGGATTCAATCCCGTTCTTTAAAAAACTAAAATCTAAAATTTCAACCCTACGAAAGCAAATCTAATTTTCTACAGTCCTATTTGATAAAGAAAATTTAAAAAAAAAGAATTAGATTTTATTGACTTTTTTATAATTTATTATGAATTAAAAACAATTTTAATAAAATTAAATGATTAAAAATAGTAAACTAATTGAGAAAAATCTGAAAAAATCATGAAAAGTGCATTGAACTATTTGAAATCTAAGAAAATATAAAAGTAATGGTCCCCAACTGCTTTGTGAATAAGCTGGAAATAAGCAGAAAATTGGCTGAAGGCTTAAAGGGCTAAATGAGTATATAAATTAAATGGTGAGCAGGGCTAACAGATAGCCCTACTGGTGCCAATGGTTAGTGTGTGTGTTGCTTGGGACGAGTGTGTGTAAAGGGAGAGGTCATGAGTTCGACCCCCATCCCTCTCCTTTTTTATGAAACATTCTTTTTTCTTTTTTTTTCAAAATTATAAAACAGACCAAAAGAAGCAAATTTAAAAAAATAATTTTTTGTGAATCTTAAAAATAAGCTGGTAAATAAGCAAAGAAAAAAAGTGGCAGACTTGGCCCTTTTTAACACTAAGTCATACTAAGGCCTAAACTGCTTGGCTTTTTGGGACAAATAAGCTAAAAGAAAGAATCAATCAAAAAAACTCAAATTAGCTGAGACTGATAAAAAATTCTACCACCTAATTATGCCTGAATGACAAGAATAAGTCAAAAAACAAAAAAATCAAGCTGGAAGGTCTTAATAAGCAAATAAAGCTATAAGTAAAAAAGCATATCCAAAAACGCCTAGGGACAACTTTTGGGCTTTTTTTAAGCCCTCTTAATGGATATTTATGGCGTAAAGGGCCTTATTCCTAGTTGAGGTGTACATATAAGCTACCAGAATCAGCAAGAAAAAGAGAGTTTGAAACACTTATAAGCCAAGAAAAATGCTTGAGAAAATGGGTACTTACACAGATTTCTTACTTTTTTTGGTTTTTCTTTAAAAGACAAAGTGTTTAATGCAAACCTAAAATTTAGCTACTAAATGATGTCAAAACTTGAAAATAAGCTGAAACAGATGTAGATTGACAGCCAAAGAGCTAATTATCTTAAATTCAGACTCTAAAAACTACTTTTACTTATTTAATTTTTAGATTAAAAAATAGACTTTTTATACCTTAAAAATGACTTGACAGATATGACTTTAGAACACAAAAGGCAATTGCACACTTACACTAACTCACAATACTGCATTTAAGGTTCAAAAACATGCATGAAAATAGCAACAACAAGCACTTGATCTAATCCTAATCATATAGCTGATATTAGAAAACCACAGATCAAAACTTTGATTTCACAAAACCTTAAAACAGATTTTTAAGCCTAAAAACTGACTATAAAAAGCTAAATTAAGCCTGACAAAGGTGACTAAGTGAAACCAACATTTTCTGTGTTAAAGCCTGAAAAGGTGAACTAAGTGACCTATGGCCATCCAAGATTTACCATGTCAGGATTTAACACCCAAACTAATAAAAACAGATTTTTTATTAGTTTTTAAGGCTTAAAAATATGTTTTAAGGTTTTGTCGTAAATCAAACGTTTCACAATAGAAAACCACAGATCAAAACTTTGATTTCACGAAACCTTAAAACAGATTTTTAAGCCTTAAAAACTTATAAAAAACTGACTAAAAAGCTAAATTAAAGCCTGGCAAAGGTGACTAAGTGACCCAAACACTTTTCTTACCAATTTTTATCCATTTTAGACCTTAACCCAAACACCCCTTTAAGTTTGAAAATAAAATTTTAAAGCTTAAACAGGTTTGTGAAACTTATAAAAACTTAAGACAGGTTTGATATAAGATAAACTAAAGACAAATGAGCAAGTACAACACAGAAATAAGCACTCAAATTAAGCCAACAAGATTAAGCAGTATTTAAGCAAAAATGGCAGTTTGTATAAAAAGCATGAACAAATAAATTTAAACTACAAGACAGCTTAAATAAGTAACAAATAGTAATAATAAGCATAAATAAGCAGTAAATAAGCATAAATAAGCACGTGAACAGTAAAATGCTAAAAATGTAAAAATGAAACTCACAAGAGGTCCTTAGCTTTTGGCAAGTATTTAACACCCAAAACCAGTCCTAATGCTTCCCATGAAGCTCTAAACCATGGCCATCCAAGATTTACCATGCTCCATTGCTTTGAGTGACAGATTTTTGTGATTTTTTTTGGTTTTTGGTATTTTTGATTTTTAAGACAGGAAAGTAAACCAGCTTTTAAATAAGCCTTGAATGAACCAAAAGCTTATAATAGAGCTTAATGACAGTATTTAAAAGACAATTTAAAGTAAATGACAATATTTAAAGGAAAGCTTAAAATTTCATTAACTTGAAAAAAATTACAATGCTTGAATTTAAATGACAGTAATAAAATGGTGTAATTAGTTCAAAAACAAGACTAGACAACCAAAAATACGCTACAATGGCCTCTACTTATACTAAAAACTCTAGGTCTTCAAATCTTCAATGTGTGCTTTCTATGTGAGAGGGAACTGAGGTGTGTTTTCTTTGTGAGAGGAGTCGAAAAAGTCATCTTGTCCATCCATTTTTCTTTGTCCCCAAGATCTTTGATCTCCACCCTTGATTTTTGTCTTCATACCTTGATGAATTGGGTTGTGAGGGATTGCCAACATGGCAATTGGTATGTGGGGTTTAGGAGGGTGTGACTTTGTTTTGACAGTTTGCAGGAATGATAATGATAGATGTGGGAGATGATGAATAGTATTGGGTTTTGGGATTTGGCAGGAATTTTAGTTTTGGGTGAGTAGGGTAATAGTTTGTGGGTTTGGCAAATTAGGCCCTTGAATTTGTTATATGGTATTACAATGAAGGTCCTTGTTGTGTATAAAAGTTTATGGAGTTGGCAGTTTGAGCCCTTCGAGTTGTATTGTGTTATTGCATGGTTCGTCCTTTTAGGACTAACGGTGTTAACTGGTTAAGGGTTTTGGGGCTTAACTCAGTTAAATGGGGATTGGGTGTTTTGGGCTTAGGTTATGGTTTTGGGCCGAGTATAGTATAAAAGGGTATTGGGCCCATTTCTTTGTAATAGTCTTCATATATTACGTTAATGGGCTGACCCGCCCCATTAGATGGGTACGGGTGGGCTCATTAAGTATTTCTTCGGTTACGGCTTCAGATTTGACCTTTGACTTTGACGGGGTTGACTTTGACTTTTTCACGCTTTTCCATTCCGTGCTCGGTTTTGTCGTTTTTGGCTTCATTTTTCGTCCTTTTCTTTGATATCCGTTTCCTGCATAATATAAGTGAAAACATACACATATAATGTGTTTTTGGTATGTTTTTGGTCATTTAAGTCCGGTTTTAATGGAAAATAGTATGTGTAACTAAGCACATACCAGTTAGCAATACATGTAAATGGTGGTACTCTAAGATTACACCACCAGGATATAAATAGAAACCTAAGACTAGTAAAGTGAATGTTATACCGAATGTTAGTATGCCTCTAGGAAATAAATCTAGAACTCCTAATATTTTGGAATCTATAACACTTGGGAGATCTACTTTGTCCAATACTCCATTGTCTTCTAATTCTTTTGCAACCAGTAGTGATAATTCTGTTTATCATCGACGTTGGGTGCTCAAAGCACATGACGGGAAATCTTAAGCTTCAAAGTAATTTTGTGGAGAAATTTCTGGGTACGGTGAAATTTGGAAATGATCAAATTGTAACGATTCTTGGTTATAGAGATCTAGTTTAAGGAAATATCACAATCAAGAGGGTTTATTACGTCGAAGGGCTGAATCACAATTTATTCTATGTTGGTCAATTATGTGATGCGAATTTGGAAGTTTCTTTTTGGAAGTCTACATGTTACATCCGTGATTTAAAGGAAAATGATATTCTCACTGGTTCTCGTAGCACAGATCTTTACTACATCACTCTTTAAAATACAACTTGTCCTAATCCAATTTGCTTAACGTCTAAAGCTTCATCGTCTCAAGCATAGTTATGGCATCGTCGTCTCTTACATCTGAACTTTGATACCATCAACTTGCTTTCGAAGTATGATATTGTGACTGGCCTTCCCAAATTGAAATTCGTCAAAGATCATATTTGTTCTTCTTATGAGTTGGGGAAAGCAAAACGTAAGTCTTTAAAGACCAAAACAACCCCAAGCTCCAAAAGATGGTTACAAATTCTACACATGGACTTATGTGGTCCCATAAGGGTAGAAATCTTAAATGGTAAGAAATATGTGTTGGTAATTGTTGATGACTATTCAAGAAATACTTGGACTCACTTCTTGAGATCCAAAGACGAAACACCTGAAGTTCTCATCGATTTCCTTAAACTTATTCAAAGAGGACTTCATGCTCAAGTAAGAACAGTTCGAACTGACAAAAGCACAGAATTCTTGAATAAAACTCTTCATGCATACTTTGCTCAGGAAGGTATTGAACACCAAACATCTCCAGCTCGAACACTTGAACAAAACGGCGTTGTCGAAAGACGAAACCATACTCTTGTTGAGTTTGCTCGAACAATGCTAAGCGCCGCTAAAGTTCCTTTGTTCTTTTGGGCTGAAGCAATTGCCACATAATGTTTTACTCAAAACCGCTCACTCGTAATTCCTCGACATGAGAAAACACCTTATCACATCATCAATGGCCAAAAACTGTCTGTAAAATTCTCACATTTTTGGCTCTTTATGTTATATCGTTAGAGATGGTGAGAATATTGATAAGATGAAAGAAAAAGGTGATGCGTGTATTTTTATAGGGTATTCTACTCAGTCAAGAGCTTACAGGGTATATAACAAGAGAACAAGAGTGATAGTTGAAACCATTCATGTTAACTTTGACGAATTGCCTAAGATGGCGTCAAATCACGTCATTTTTAACCCCGTTCTACAATGTCCAACAACGGCACTTGAACAAGTCAGTTTACGTCCCGGACCCCAAAGTCAAGAAAATTTTCCTCATGCAGCTGAGACAGTAACAACGTCAAATGAGCTAGAATGGCTATTTAATCTGATGTTCGATGAATTACTCAATGGAACTACTCCAGTTTTGTCAAAGTCTTCTGTTGTACATGCTGCTGATGCACCTAATCAACGTCAACAACAAAACACAACTCTATCTACTTCAACAGCCGTTGTTGTAGATACACCTTCATTAAACATTCAAACAACACCTGAAACTACAAGTCAAGCACTAACTGTCACTACTACTGAGAACATTAATCAAGCAGAAACTTATGAAGAAAATGCACAAGTTAACAAAGACGAATTTATCAACATCTTCAGTACACTGGTACATGAACAAGGGGAGATATCTTCTCGATATGTTGATTCGTCAAACATGCATACATTCTATCAACGACATCCCTCTGAACATCGCTGGACAAGAGATCATCCACTAGAACAAGTCATTGGAAATCCTTCTCAATCAATTAGAACAAGACGTCAGCTAGAAACAGATGGCGAGATATGTATGTTCGCACTCACCGTGAGTCAAACCGAACCGAAGAACATCAAAGAAGCCATGACTGATTCTGCATGGATTGAAGCGATGCAGGAAGAACTTCACCGGTTTGATCGATTAGATGTATGGGAATTAGTCGACAGACTACTATGCAAAAATGTCATTAACATGAAGTGGCTTTGGAAAAACAAACGTGATGAAGAGAATACTGTAATCCGCAACAAAGCTCGTCTTGTAACTAAGGGATATGGTCAGCATGAAGGAATTGATTTCGAAGAGTCATTTGAACCACTCGCTCAATTGGAAGATGTCCGGTTATTCATTGCGTATGCTGCACACAAATCATTTCCAGTATACCAGATGGACGTCAAGACAACATTTCTTAACGGACCCTTCAAGGAAGAAGTGTACATCAACCAGCCAGATGGAATCGTAGACCCACATCATCCTGACAAAGTCTATCATCTCAAATAGGCATTATATGGACTCAAACAATCTCCAAGAGCGTGGTATGATGAACTCTCCAACTTCCTGGTATCCAAAGGGTTCTCCAAAGGTTCTATTGATCCAACTTTGTTCATAACTAAACATGCGGAAGACATATTGCTTGTACAAATTTACGTTGATGATATAATTTTTGGTTCTACGAACCCAAAACTTCCTAAAAAGTTTGAAAAACTAATGCACAACAAGTTTGAAATGTCTATGATGGGGGAGCTGAAATTCTTTTTAGGAATTCA
>BQNB010040334.1:0-44439 GCA_026074375.1 Tanacetum coccineum
TTAAGCAAGCATCAAGGCAATGGAATAAGCGATTTGATGATGAGATAAAGAAATTTGGTTTCACTCAAAATCGTGATGAGCCATGTGGATATCTAAAGGCTAGTGGGAGTAATGTCATGTTCCTAATCTTGTATGTCGATGACATATTAATCATGGGAAACAACATTCCAATGTTATAAGATGTAAAATCCTACATTGGAAGATGTTTTGCTATGAAAGATTTAGGTGAAGCTGCATATATTCTTGGAATCAAGATCTATAAAGATAGATCACGGTGGTTAATTGGCTTATATCAAAGTGCTTATATCGAAAAAATCTTAAAGCGACATCACATGGAGAATTCCAAATGTGGAAGTACCCTCATGCAAGAAAAGCTTAGATTGAGTAAATCACAAGGTGCTTCAACACCTGCTGAGTTAAAGCGCATGCAAAATATTCCATATGCCTCGACAGTGGGTTCTATTATGTATGATGTGAGATGTACTCGCCCTGATGTTGCGTTCGCTCAGAACATAACAAGCCGATTCCAACATAATCCAGGTGATCTTCACTGGACTACTGTTAAGAACATTCTAAAGTATCTCGGGAATACTAAGGATATGTTTTTAGTTTACGGAGGTGATTTAAAACGAGAGCTCAGGGTTTCTTGCTACACTGATGCTGGATATCTGACGGATGCTGATGACCTCAAGTCTCAGACTGGATATGTGTTCGTTTTGAATGGAGGTGCTGTTGATTGGAAGAGTGCCAAGCAAAGCATTTTCGCTACTTCATCTGCAGAAGCTGAGTATATTGCTGCCTTTGATGCTTCTAAGGAAGCCGTATGGGTTAGGAAATTCATTTCTGGGCTCGGTGTTGTTCCCACAATTGAAAAACCCATTAATATGTATTGTGATAATACTGGAGCAATCGCTATAGCTAATGAGTCTGGAATCACTAAAGGTGCTAGACATTTCCGTGCCAAAGTTCACTACCTTCGTGAAGTTATTGAATTTGGTGACATAAAGTTAGAAAAAGTTCACACAGATGACAACTTAGCTGATCCGTTTACAAAAGCGTTGGCTTTTCCAAAGCATTCAGAACTTACTAGGAATATTGGAATGCTTCCAGCTAGTAGTTGTGTTTATTAGTAATTTGGATAATTGGGATTATAAGACAATTTTATTTTCTGATGAATAAAGATACGAGGTATTTGTTTTATCATTCATTAACAATTGTATGTCCTATTTTGCATATTAATCCTGAATGATTTATTCGTTCTAAATTAAAGTCCATTATCGGTTAACATATGGAGTATTGTTACATAGGCTGCAAATGTGGTGTTGGTTATATTCTTTTGAATATATGGAAGTTACACCAAATCATATGTTATCACCAAGGGATGCGTATTATTGGACACCCCACCTTCGGAAATGTTTTCTTATGGATCCGTTTGTCATAAGTAAATTTAAAAATGTTAGTTAAGTCATCTTTGACTTGAGAATAAAACAAGTTCTGGTATGTTGTGGATATCACTTTTAATTCTATGTCAACGCTGTCCTGAAAAATAGGTTTATAAAGACTATTTTGGAGTGATGTGAAGCAAACATTCAAAACATTGAATTCAACAGAGAATGTGTTCTCCACTTGATATGTGCAGAAAATACTTGGCGCCTCTCCAGAATTAATCATGATAATTATTTGGCGAACCCAAAGGGTAATGCAAGATGATTCTTGATTACATTTGGTATATCTGAATTAAATTCTATAACGAGAATCTAAATGGTTAAACTATATGGAATGAGTTAGGATCCATATCCATGGTTTAACGGTATTTGAACAAAGGGATGATTATAGCAAGACAAAATAACCATGCTACTGAGAATGTTTATGAAACTTGATCTCAGACACTTCTAGTTTTAAAAACGAATGTGAGTGTTGCTAGACGTTTCCGTCGTTAGTATATGTGATGTCTGCTACTCCAACTCCCAAGTGGGAGCTGTTGGAATATGGTAGTTGGATAAGCCACGCACAACTAGAAGTGTGTGAGCCTATTGGGGGCACACACGTCAAACGCATAGAGCGCGTTTAAACTTCACGTATGTTTCTAAATGTGAACCTTAAGACCAAAATTCGTCCAAGACATAATCTTGTTGTTGTCCTAATATGGTAAACGACCAGAAGGCTTTAGAATGGTTCCAAGAGTGTCTAGGTTCGGTTTTGATAAGGGTGAAAGGAAGAGGTATGATAAGATTAAAGCTCATGGAGTTTTACTTTTTATCAGATGTTGGTTTTTTGCTCTCTATTTGAGTGGAGACTTGGAGGCTATTTATACCCTCACATCTCAGCTTGTTTTGATCGACCACAACAACCAGAAAACTCAGAATACTCTTCTCATATTCCCTTTCATTCAAACCGAAATCTATAAACCCTAAGTTAGGGTTCCCTAGCTTTGTCTCTGCACTTTAGATCATCGTCGTTGTGATTGCAGGTGTTCCAAGATGATTTAGTGATTATTGTGATATAGCATCCACTGGTTCTTGGTCTTAATTATCTGTCAAGGCGTGACAGAGTTTGTTTGGTTTCGTTTTGGTGTCTTCTGATCGTTCTCGGACAAACAGCTTTCTCAAGCTTGTCCGATATCGGACGACACTGATTTTTGATCTCGGGTATAGTTGTGATATCGGACAGAACAGGAAAAAGGGTTTTTGGTTTTGTTTTCGGATCAGGATCTTCGGGTATTGGTATACAATTGTTGTTTGGTTATATGTGGAGTTTGACTAGCTTCGGTGCGTGCTTGTTAGTGTTTGTTGTGAGCACTCGTAGAGGTGGACAATTTAGTCAATAGATATCATCACTTGGTTTCTTTGATTTGCTGGTGACTACGAGGGTATGTTCCTATTTATTTTTCGTGTCCCTTAAATGTGTTTTATATGTATGTTAATTATTATGCTAGATTAGATCTATCCGCTGCGTACTCGTTAGAGTTAAATTGGTTAACTTGATTGTTAAATTCCAACAGAAAATTCATCATGCCTCGTCATTTTACCCCAGTCATATAAAAATTGCGAGATACCGCTTCTATCTGATAGCTTGTGAGACAATGACGTTGCACCGCCATTCCTCCACATTTAAAACGATTGACTTGAACCGCAAGTGGGACGCTCACTTCATCGCTTTTACCTTCGCGGCCGTGTGATTCTTTTTTTTTTATTTTTTTTTCTTTTTTCGACTTGGTCCATACTTGATTGTATGGGAATAATTGGTCGAAATCTTCATGTTGGGAGTTTTGGAGGAAATCCCTGAGTGCACTGTCAGTAGTTGCTTCAAGGAAACTCAGCACCATGATCATTGCAATCAACGTAATTTGGCATGTCTGCCAGCAAAAGGGTAGTACTTTGTTAAAGTTTTAGATAATGACTTTCTTCAGATCAAGTGTTTTATTATGGGAGCTATGAGCCGTGGTGTTCGGGTAGAATAAAACGATGGGCATGAATGTGTTAGTACTGATTTGATCAAACAACGAAAGATTGTAAGTTTTGAGGTGACGAGGGGTCGGAGAAGAAGGTTTGATAAGTTCTCTTGAGATGATTGTATGGTTGCCTATTATTGAAGCAACAGATCGTTTCAGTGCAAGGACTTTTTTGATGGTCATCTTCACAAGAACAAAAATGTATAATGGTAATGTTGATGATGTTAGCCTAGCTTGTAGTTCTTTATATATATATAGTTCCTTTTAGAACGTCATTTTAGAAAGAGTGGTGATTTGCACACTCAAATTGTGTGTGTCTTAACATTTATACCCGTATATCATTTATTGGAGTGTGCACATATTAAGGGTATAAGAGCCATGACACACATATTTTTGAGTGTATCAATCAATATATGTAGTGTGCAAATCACCACCATTTTAGAAAGGCACTAATCTAGTAAAAGCATATAATAGTTTTTTTTAACTGCAAAAGCATAATAATAGTACAAGAGTCACATGCAAGGTTTTAAAGACGATGATACTACGCAGATCGCTTTCGTCTTTGCAGATCGAAATTTAAAAATCGGATAATTTTCTTATCATCTTTGTAATAGATATATATTATAAATCTATAAACTATTTATATATCATAAACAAAACAACATTTATCACTGTTTATAAAAAAATATCGTTTTAAATTATGATAATCAATGTTTAAAAAGATTAACAGTTGTTTAAATTATATAAAACATAATCCATATCTTTGTTTTTAGTTTGTGATTCAAGAAAAGTAATATCAAATCGGATTACATTTTAGGAATCATATGGGTGAAAATCCGCTATTCTATAGTTTCTTTAAGCTTGCAAATAGCTATGTAAGATCATAAATCGTTTTTTGCTTTGACGTTTAACAAATAAATCGTAAAATTTTAAGATCAAGATCGAGATTTTAACAACCATGGTCACAAGTAGAGGTGCACAAATCGGTTAACCAGTTTCGGTTTGGTCAACACGAATCGGTTTTGGTCTGTTAATACAAATAATGCCTAAAAACGTTATTTATATTTTTTGACCTTTCAACGTTTTGATAATAACAAAATGTAAAAACGTTTACGATAAAAATAAACGTTTACAAATTATTAATCGTAAAATTTCATTTCTAAAATTAATCACTTAAGGTATGTACAAACAAATCATTAAGCATGATTAGTGATCAAGAAAATATTTTTTCTCAACCATTACATTTTCACAAAAGTATTTTCACAAAAATAAATATACAAAAATATTTATTAATAAAAGAAAATGCTTTATTTAAATAATAAAGTTTGAATATGGTTTCCTCCCAAAATGGAAGCTTCCATACCAGATACAATCTTCCCACTAAAAGAAAAAAACAGGAGCGTAGTCTAGTGGCGGCCCCCTTTATAGGTTTGGCGGCCCCCAGATATATTGGGACCGTCGTTAGCTAGCCGTTGAAAATCTTGTCTATAAATACTGCATTATTGCTGGCAGAAAAACATACTTCTTTGCACAAAATTTTCAGATAACTTTCTCTCTAAAAACCTTCATTCTCTACTTAAATCTCTGATCACTTACCATTATGTTGATTTGTTAGTGAATCCAATATCATTCATCTTTTACTCATTCTTCTATCAAGTGCAAGAGAAGAACATTCATATTCGCCAAGAAACGAATTGTTATTTAGTGATCTCTCCTCTCTTCTTCTAAGTACCAAATCTCTATTGTAATTATCTTGTGTAATTGTGTGATTCAGATTGTGTGTAAATCCGATAGTGTAGATCTTGTGAATGTGTAGTGATTGTGAAGTGGTTGATTGGTTCTAGCATAAGTTTAGGATCTCAACATTTAGTCTTACTGCGAAAAAACAACGTTAAGCGACGTTGTAAACGTTGTTCTCCGCCTAAAGGAGCTTGTGTGACATAGTTGAAATCCTCGGAGTTTGGAAACTCGGGGAGTGGAGTAGGGCGAAGAGGTGCTTCGTAGCCAAACCACTATAAAATCTTGGCGTCTTGGTTTGATTGTTCTTTTTTCTATCTCTCTATATTATTGTGATTGTTAATTAGTTTTAGTTTAGATAATTATATTGTTGATTCATATTGTTGATTGGTTGAACATATAACTCGAATCTATTATTTGAAAGCAACTTTTAAAAACGTTAAAACGAACCAGTAAATAATCAACCCCCTTCTAGTTTCACAATTGGGTGTAATTATCAGAAACAAGGTCATCAAGATTTTTAAAAGCTTATTGTATTAACGTTGGATCGATTTGGATTCGACAAATATTGGAAGGGCACTCCAAGCAAGACACACTTTTTGAAAGTGATAGTTTTATTTATTGGAAAAATAGATTCGAGACATATGTTACATCAAAAGATCTTGATCTTTGGCATGTTATTACTAACGGTGATTTTCAACCTATTCAACAAAATCCGAAAACCAAATTAGATGAGGTTATCCCTTTTGAAAAACAATGTGACGATCTTAAAAAGAAGCCTGCGAAAAATAACAAAGCTAAAATGGTTATTTGCAATGCTTTGCCAAGAAAAGAATATGAAAGAATTTTCATGTGTAATACGGCAAAAGAAATTTGGAAAACTTTGTTAATCACCCATCAAGATAATAACCAAGTCAAAGATAACATGATCGACCTTTTGGTATAACAATATGAACAATTCGTCATTTCTGAAGACAAATCTATAAATAGCGCTTTTGCTAGATTTAATACTATCATTACTAGTCTAAAAGCTCTTGATGAAGGTTATTCTAGCAAGAACTATGTTAGGAAGTTTCTTAGGGCTCTACATCCTAAATGGAGAGCAAAGGTCACGGCGATTGAAGAGTCGAAAGACTTAACATCACTGTCACTTGATGAACTCATCGGGAATCTTAAAGTTCATGAGATGATCATCAAGAAAGATTATGAAATAGTAAAAGCTAAGGGAGAAAGAAAATCTCTTGCTTTAAAGGCTAAGAAAGAATCTAGTGATGAGGAGTGTTCGACTTCCGGAAGTGAAGATGAAGAATACGTCATGGCGGTTAGAGACTTTAAGAAGTTCTTTAAGAGAAGAGGTAGATTCGTGAGAAAACCCCGGAACGACAAAAAGACGTTCCAAAGAAGCCGTGATGACAAGAACGGTAAAGGTGATAGAAAATGTTTTAGATGCGGCGATCCAAATCATCTTATTGGAGAATGTCCAAAACCACCGAAAGACAAGAACCAAAGATCTTTCATCGGAGGTTCTTGGAGTGATAGCGGTGAAGAAGATGATGAGAAGGTCAAAGACGAGACATGTCTCATAGCTCAAGCATCAAATGAGTTATGTTCCGAATCCTCTTACTTTAGTGATGAAAACTCATCAATAGATGATTTGGTTTTAGATATGATAAACTGTGCAAAATGAGTTTAAAGATAATCACTAAAAACAAAAGATTAAAAGCCACTAGAAATAGTTTAGAAAAAGAACGTAGTATTCTAAAAGAAAAAGTGTCTACACTCGAGAAAAACAAGGGAGTTGATCTCGAATGTGTAAAGCGTCATATACTTAAAATTGAGAATGAAAAACTCAAAGAGGAAGCCATTAGATTAACTAAATTTTAAAAGAGTACACATTGTCTAAATAAAATGTTAAGCAATCAAAAACCCTCTAGAGAAAAATTGGGTTTAGGGTTTAATTCATTTGAAGCATCATCTAGTGGAACTAAGGAAATAAAATTTTTGAAAGCCCAGAAAAAGGCGTCTTTTGATGAAGGTCCCACAAATATAGGCGGCCCCCATATTGTACAGGCGGCCCCCAAAGAAATTATGAGACCGCCAATCATTACGCCTGGATCTGAGAAAAGTGTGTCTTTTCAAAAATCTATTTTGGGTCCCAGACCAAAACACATAATAGTAAACAACGTCAAAGTTCCCGGTGCTATTGATAATGAAGTTAAAAATATTATAAGCCATTGCCAAAACCCGGAGTCAGATTTTTAAAACCTAATCTTAGATCAAAAACTCGACCACCTAGAAGTGTCAATAATAATTATCCTCGTCCTAAGACACCGCAACCAAAAAGGAACGTTGGTCGACAAAATCAACCTCATGGCTTTCTCGTAACTTGGAACAATTTCCAACGTCAAAGTTACATGCCATGGGAAATGTGTCTTCCATTTCCATATCCCAACCAATTGCATCATTGGGGACCAAATGTTTGAGTTATTGTCTTATATAAATAGATATGCCTTGGAGTCGACTTGGAACCCGATGAGTAGATAAAAGATAGCGGATGCTCTAAACACATGACGGGTAACTGAAAGATCTTCTTAAGCTACAAGGCATATAACAGAGGTAATGTTATTTTTGATAGCAATCTTCACGGTAACATCATTGGCAAAGGTACAATTTTGAATAAATCTCTCAAAATAGATAATGTAGAACATGTAGATAACTTAAGATTTAACTTACTAAGTATAGGACAAATATGTGATAATAAGTGTAGGGTAACTTTCTCTGAACATGATAGTGAAATCACTAAGGACGGTTTTATTTACTTTGTCTCATCAATGAAGAATCCCAACAATCTTCCCCTATTTGATGTGACCAAACAAACAAAGTATGTACGGAACTTCATCATTGTAAAACCCCGTAATTGAAGGTCATTACTTAATTAAATTATAATTAAATCTTAAATTTAGTCATTCATTTTATTTTTTTAATCGATTTTCATTGAAATCATCAATTTTTAAAACCCTCGCGAATCTTACAATTGAAGATTATACGTTTTTTTTAAATGACCGAGATACTAATGACTCCGTATTCGGGCCTTGAGTGCCTAATTATTTTTATTTTTATAATATTTATCTTTCTTGTATTTTAAATTGCACCTAGACGAAAATCACGGTTTAGGAGAAAGTATCGGACTAGAATAAAGGTATTAGGACGGAGGTTAATTGTAATATTGTGGGGTTAAACAAAAATTGGCCAAGGCCCCTCTTGTTCTCCCTTTGTTCGGCATGCCCATACAACCCAACACCTTTATTTTTGAAAAAAGCCCAAGTATCAAACCCATTCCCTTATTCTTTTCATATATAGGCCGAATCTTAACACACACATACCATAAATTGGAAAATAAGAAAACCATCGGTAACTCTCCTCTCCTCCCTTCTGTTTCGATGAGCAGACCCAAGAAAACCACAAACCACCCATCATCATCCATCAAAACTCCCTTAAATCACACCCTTTTTTACTCCAAAACACATGTAAACAAAACCTAACAAAAAAAACCCCTAAAATACATCCTTTTCACTAGAAAGTCACCATGCTTTGATTTAGAAAATTATTGATTTGAAGAACTAGAAGATTTTTAGAGTTTTGATCAAAAGAAATAACTACGAGGGAAGTAAAAGAATTATGATTATTAAGCAATTACAAGCAAGATTGAAGCAAGAAAGTCGAGCTAAGGTTTTTGGTTTGGTGTCTTGACTTCGGCAGCCCCTAAACACCCACCTAGGGTTCGTGTTTGATCTCTTGAATTGTCCCATTGTAAGTTAAAAGTGCTTCCCTAAAATCCTTTAATTTATTTGATTTTCTTGAATGCATGTTCTTGATTTTTGATCTTAGGAAACATGCATTTCTTGTAGGTTTAGATCTGGATTAATCTTGAATATAGAGGATAATTATTAGTGTTAGATTACATTGAAGTATAAATGGCCTACTGGTGAGGTCACAATTGTGAAGATTAGATGTGGTTATGGGTTGATTTAAGAAAAAGGATTTTTGGGGCTGTTTTGGTCCAGCAGTAAACGTAAAGCTTGTTCTACAAAGATTTTGGCCTGGAGCCTTGATATAATTTTATGGTGAATAAGATATAGGTCTTGGCATTATGAATAAGTTTGGATGCTCACCAATTCCCTCCGAGAGGGAGATATGTCGAAAATACGAACATGGGTCAATTCTGGACCTTCGATTAGAAAGCATGTTAATGTCAGGATTTTTGAACTAAAAATTTAGGTTTTAAAGTTTGGGACAATGCTATACCATATATAAATGAAGCTCCATACTCATGCCTCACTATTCCAATGCTAATTTTAGTTAGAGATTTATGGCTAAAACGGGCAAAACCACGAAATGTCAGTTAAAAATCTGGTTTGACCTTCGTTTAGTAAAAGTTGAATTCCACCGTTGATTGGTAAATGATGAATGATTGTGCTTAATTTTTTAAAAACTAATTCATGAGGAGTTTTCAAGGGGTGGAAACCTCACCTTTATATCTTTTATATAGTGAGAGATATGTCGCGGTGATCATAACGGCTAAAAACGGAAATGGCAGTTTTCTTGTTTTGAGTTAGCGATAGAAAATTGTCCTTTTATAAAGAATTCGTAACAATTGTAATACTTATCTTGATGTTATTGGAAATTAGACTTCAAGGTCTTTCTATGGGGTGAAAGCCTCATGTCTAAACTTTTTATGGTTTAGGATATATGCTCTCGTTGAAAATGACTAAAATCAAAAAATCGACTTTTACGTCTAGGATTGGAAAAATGAAAAGTATGACCACATCCAATTGAGATAGGAATTAAGGGATCGTTGAGCATAGTAGATATTAATTTTAGTTGACACCAGCTTAGACATCAATTGGACTTCTTAAAAACACATGTTATTCTTTAGGAGCAATATTGTTTATGTTTGAATTTCTTTAACTAGTAATTGTATAATAATCTATTATAATGTATCATATATCTTCTAATCCGACTTGCTATAATAGGACATCGAATAATATTTGGAGTCATCTTCTCATTGTTGGTTTCTCTTTGATCATCCACTTACGGTGAGTTCATAGCCCATCTTTTCTTCTTTAATGGTTTTCATAACTATTTTCGGGTGAGAATTAATCTCGTTTTACCAAATAACTTTATTATTCCAATTTCATAAGCGTTACATGAATGTTTAAACTAAAGACTATTACTTGCTCTTCACATGAATTCTAATACCTGTTATGATACATGGTTGTATACCATTGAATTCATTTTAAGCTTGCATTGCTTACTAATGATTTTGATTATCATTGTTTATCTATTTACAAAACTGTAAGTTTTTGAACATATTACTTGTTTTAAATTGGACACAAGTGCTTGAAGGGTATGCTTGACCCGATTATGAGTTTATCTGCATGAGTACCTATTGCAAAAAGGCCTCGAATTTCATGCACTGTTAATTACCTATGATGGGTGAGCGCTAGTACATTAAGTAGATCTATTGGGCCGTGACTGCCCTGATCTTGGGGTTGTGACATCAAGGCGGCGATCACCCCTAAAGACATTTTGTATTGAGAATTTCTTAAGTGGTATATTGCAATATTACTTGTTTAGGGGCAAATTATTATATGCGTATTTATTTGCTTGGTTAACGTTTTCAGGGCATGACTTAATCGATAATTTAATTAATTCATTTACTTGACATTGCATTCGTTGCACTGTCGCTGGCTGATCTTAAACTTTGTGGTCCATTACTTGATTTATTGAATCCCTACTTGAATTTCAAAAATAGTTCTTTGAAATGTTGTAACGCTACTTTTCTTACTGAAATATTACTTGATTTATTTCAATACTGTTTTTACTTAAACCTATGAATTCACCAACATTATTGTTTGTCCGTTTTTGTATGTATTTCTCAGGTATAAATTGCTCAGCTGTGCATTGGGAGCATTTCGAGTCGTGGCGGATATCAAAACTTTAAGGACTTGGTTTTCTTCACATTCGATGATTGTTTTCTTTAAATATACAAATGAGTCATGTTTGAACTCTTGTAATGTTTGTTAAAAGCAAATTATTGGGACCTGAATTTACTCTAAAAATTTTAATCGAATGTGACATTTTATTAAACGTCTCTTTGAGGTCGTTTTCTGTAACTTGTACTTTATACTATGAAGTAGCACCCCAAAGTGGTATTCCGCTGCGTTGTGATTTTATGGGGGTGTTACAGATTGTAACAGAGCACTCTATTATAAGCGACCTAAGGTCATTTTTGAAACACTAGACTATAACCGTTTTTCAAAAAAAAAATTAAGAGTCCTCCACCATTGTCCGATATCCGCGCGCGCTTGCTCCCAGGTAACTTATATGCCCCCTTTTGCATCCTTATTGTTATTATATTAATAATTAGTATATAATACTTGGTTATGATTTTGCTCTCCTACGTCTATCTTATAACGTCATACTATTTGTCTTATATCGCCGGTTATATATTGACCACCCCGATTATCGCGTACTTCCTGTTTTCTTATTTTCTCCCTCGAACGTTAATGAGAGTACTATATCAGGATACCCGTACATATGTAAGCTATTTTATTTTTAAATTCTTAGTTTTATCTTCGGGATTACCGCCATCCATATATAAAATAGTAATTCATTTAAGTGTTGACTATTTTTGGTCGCTTTCGCCTACTTTTGGAAATTTTTGGATAAACTTGATGTGATGTTGAATAATTTTTAACTTGAGGCCTGTAACCATAGTACATAGTGGCGTAGGTCAACATACAAGGTGTATGTGGGGCTTTGGATAGAGCCGTAACCATTCCGAATGAATGAATTACGGCTAAAACGGCTAAACTAATCATAAATTAGTGCCCAGATTTTCAAAAATGATTTATGAAACAAATATTTTCATTTTAATTGCCCCATACTCTAATTAAAACCTGTAGGAAATAGATAAACCTTAAATAAAGGGCTTCGTTATGGCCAAACAGAGTTTAAAAATGGAATTATGCTAAAAATGAATATAACAAAGAAAACAACGTTTTAAATAATCATATTTGGCACATGGATGGTAAAATGATAACTTCACTTAAGGATCTAAACAACTTTAGAGTCTTTATCTAGTAATTCCTTCAGAAAACTAGAGTCAAACATCTGTTTAAGGGCGAAAACCGTTCATTTTATACCTATTCGAATTTATGAAATATAGGTCCATAATCAGATTGACAAAGGACATAAACGTTATGTATGATTAATTACCTACATATGTTATAGTACTATGGTAAGTCTAAATCTGTTCTCTTCCTTGGTATTTTAGGAGCGATGCGGTGATCTCCGAAACAAAAACGACTTTTATTCTATTTCCTTTTTGATAATATTGACATTCAGTGTACTTTGTCAAAACTATATTATCTTGTCGTTCGAACTCCATAAAAGGAGTTTATCGAATACTCTTCTTATGCCTTTTGAATCGCGTATGGAGTGATTGTAATCCTTGTATTGAAATCTTCCAATTGATGAAAGTACGGCTTTAACATGTCACCTCAATCGTGCCGTCTTTGGCACGTTAAAAAGTACCTGTTGGAAAATGAATGGACAACGTCTCAATACTCCTTCTGTTAGCTCTTATGATTTTGAAGAATCATGCATCAAAGTAACACACCTTTCTACTTATGTAGACAATTTTTAGGGGGGGGGGGGGGGGGGTGGGGGGGGTATTTTTTGTATATTGTGTTTTGTGTCGGCCATGGCTATAAGTAGGGAATATTTATAATCGTCTAATGAAATTAATAGGAAACTTTCTTCATTTGCATAAGGAAATTATAAACCACCGAACCATAAGTTCATAATTCATCACTTATATGGATTGGGACGCCTCTTTATGTATGTGACGAATTGCGAATGAGTGGGCTTATGTGTATCCGGCATAGCGTGCATTCGTTTGTACGAATCATTCTTTGGGCTATGAACTTCTTTTGACTCGTGATTTGTTTTATGGGTTTTTTCGAATGTGTATCGACCGCCACGAACTTGATAATCTAATGGTAATGAACCAAAATCGCTTCTAAGAATTGACCAACTATTAAATTTCCTCGTATTCAATGGCTTCTTCTTCGAGTCATGTATTTTATCTTTCCTTTAAAGATTCTCGCGTCATTTGGTCCGTTCGCTTATGCACGTTGCATATATTTAATGTTTTGACTTTTTTTCTCATTTAATTTCTGTTAGAAACCTCAATGACGACTTGAGTATACCCGCAACTCTTTTTGAGCAAGTGTAAAGCGAATAGGAGAAATCGAGCGCCGAGACTTTCGCTCCTAAAGGAGGGGGAGAAATGAAAACCCCGTTAATAAGAGGTCTTTACTTAAATAAATATAATAATTAAATCTTAAATTTAGTCATTCATTTTATTTTCTTAATCGATTTTCATTGAAATCATCAATTTTTAAAACCCTCGCGAATCTTACAAATGAAGATTATACATTTTTTTAAACGACCTTGATACCAATGACTCCGTATTCGGGCCTTGAGTGCCTAATTATTTTTGTATATTTTATCATATTTATCTTTCTTGTATTATTAAATTAGTCAACCTAACAAAAATCATGGTTTAGAAAAGTAACAGACTAGAATAAGTTATGTAGCCGAGGTTAATGGGAAAATTAGTTAGAAAAAAATGGGCCAAGGCCCCTCTCTTTTCCCCTTTGGTTCGGCAGCCCATACAACCCAACACACCTTTATGTTTTAAAAAGCACAAGTATCAAACCCACTCCTTTATTCTTTTCATATATATTCGAATCTTAAAACACACACATACCATAAATTGAAAAATAAGAAAACCATTGGTCACTCTCCTCTCCTCCCTTCTGTTTCGATGAGCAGACCCAAGAAAACCATAAACCACCCATCATCATCCATCAAAACTCCCTTAAATCACACCCTTTTTACTCCAAAACACATTTAAACTAAACCCTAATCATCCCTTTTCACTAGAAAGTCACCATGCTTTGATTTAGAAAATTATTAATATTGAGACATGAAGATTTTAGAGTT
The DNA here is from genome assembly GCA_026074375.1 of Tanacetum coccineum. Classification (NCBI taxonomy): domain Eukaryota; kingdom Viridiplantae; phylum Streptophyta; class Magnoliopsida; order Asterales; family Asteraceae; genus Tanacetum; species Tanacetum coccineum. Next base: position 14,264 of record BQNB010040334.1, read on the forward strand.
TTGTATTCAATTGAATACTAAACTAAGGGATACAGATTTTGATATTAAGCAATTACAAGCAAGATTGAAGCAAGAAAGTCGAGCTAAGGTTTTTGGTTTGGTGTCTTGACTTCGGCAGCCCCTAAACACCCACCTAAGGTTCGTGTTTGATCTCTTGAATTATCCCATTGTAAGTTAAAAGTGCTTCCCTAAACTTCCTTTTTATTGTTTTGATTTTCTATTGAATGCATGTTCTTGATTTTTGATCTTAGGAACATGCATGTTATTTTTTTAGGTTTGATCTTAGGATAATCTAGAATCATAGAGTATATTTATTAAATTAAGTTAGATTACATTGAAGAAATTTGGCCTTGTGAGGCTCAATTGAAGAGTTAGATGTGTTAGGGTTATTTAAATAGGATTTCGGGGCCTGTTTTTGAACAGCAGGTAAACGAGCTTGTTCGCCAAACCTTTTGGCTTGGTATCACAATGAGATAATTTATAGGTGAATAGATATAGGTCTAGGCATTATGGATAGTTTTGGATGCCTCAACCAATTCCACCGTAGAGGGATATATGGTCAAAATACGAACATGGATCAATTCTGGACCATTCGATTAGTAAAGCCAGTTAATGTCAGGGTTTTGACTAAAAAGTTTAGTATTAAAGCTTGGGTCAATTCTAGACAACTTATAATCTCCAGCACTTAGACTCACAATCATTGCTATTTAAGTTTAAGGATTATGACTATAACGGTAAAACCAAGAAATTTAGGTAAAAATCTGGTTGAACCTTCGGTTAGTAAAAGTTGATTTCCCGTTTATTGGGAAAATGAGTTGAATATTGGCTTAAATTTTGAAAACAAGATTCATTGTGGATTATTCCAGTGGTGAAAACCTCAACCTTTATATGTTTTTATAGAATGAGAGATAAGGTCCAGCAGGATTCATGGCAAAATTCTGCAAATAGGTAGTTTTTTCTTGTTTTGAGTTAGCGTGATATTAAATTGGTACCTTTTCTAAAAATTGTAAACATTGGAATATTAGGCTTTATGTTACGGAAAGTAAGACATTCCAAGGCCTTTCCAGGGTGAAATCCTCATAGCTAGTATCCTTTTATGGTTTAGGTATTTATGCTCTCTTGAAAATGACTAAATCAGAAAATTTACTTTTACGTCTAGGATTAGGAAAAAGGAAAAGTGTGACCACATACCAAATTGAGATAAGTGCATTAAGGTACGAGACCTTAGTAAATAATTATTTAGTTTTGACCCCAGCTTAGAAATCAATTGACTTCCTTAAAAACACTTTGGTTAGTCCTTGGTGGCAATATTGTTTATGTTTCGAATTCTTTAACTAGTAATGTATAACGATTCAATTATAATGATATCATATATCAATCAAAGACTCGACTTGCTTTATAGGGGTCTCGACAAATATTTGGAGTCATCTTATCATTGTTTTGTTTCACTTTCGACTCATTCCACTTACGGTGAGTTATAGCCGGCAACTTTTCTTCTTTTAATGTTATCATAAACTATTCTCGAGGGCGAGAATACACTCGTTTAACAATAACTTATTGATACACAATTTCATAAATCGTTACATGAATGTTTTTTTATCAAGACTTTACTTAGTTCTTCACATGATTTTCTAAAATTTTAGATACATGGTTGTATACCATTGAAATTTATTTAAGCTGTGAATAGCTTACTCAAAGATTTAGATCTTTGTTTTATCTATTTACACAACGTGAGTTTTTGAACATATTACTTTGTTTTGGAATTAGACCAATTGCATGAAGGAGGTTATTGCCTGAAACCCGATAATGAGTTTATCTGCATGAGTACCTAATGCAAAAAGTGCCCCGAATTTCATACACTGTTAATTACCAATGATGGGTTGAGCGCTTGAACATTAAGATAGATCTATTGAGGTGCCACGACTCTCCCGTTTGGGGAATTGTGACAACCATGGCGCGATCACGCCCTAAAGGACATTTTTGTATTTAGAATTTCTTAAGGTATATTGCAATATTTAACCTTGTTAAGGGCAATTATATCAAATATATATGCTTGGTTAACAGTTTCAGTATCTTGAAGCTTAATGCGATAATATATTAATTCATTACTTACATGCATTCTTTGCACTTCGCTGCTGAACTTAAACCGTGTGTCCATTACTAAACATTTACATGATTTATTGAAAATCCCTACTTGAATTTCAAAATAGTTTCATTGAAATGTTGTAACGCTACTTTTCTTCAGAAATATTACTTGTATTATATTCACACTGCCTTTAACGTAACCTATGATTCACCAACATTATTGTTACGTTTTTGCATGTATTTTCTGCAGTTTTATTATATTTCTATCTGTGCATCTTGGGAGCATTCGATCGCTTGGATATCGAAAACTATAGCCAGTACTTGGTTTTCTTCACATTCGATGATTGTTTTCTTTAAATATACAAATGAGTCATGTTTGAACTCTTGTAATGTTTGTTAAAAGAAAATTATTGGGACCTGAATTTACTCTGAAAATTTTAATTGAATGTGACATTTTATTAAACGTCTCTTTGAGGTCATTTTCTGTAACTTGTACTTTATACTATGAAGTAGCACCCCAAAGTCGTATTCCGCTACGTTGTGATTTTATGGGGGTGTTACAATCATAAAGCCAAAGCTTCCCCTGAAGTTGAGATGTAATCATCTCCCTGAATGAAACAAAACTTCCCCTTAAGTAGATATCCTTTGTATCATGCCACCACATATAATAAGATGCAAATCAATAAACTTGTAATCTTCTTCCCCTTTTTGTAATTATCAAATAGGGGTCTTCTGTAGATATGCAACTTGGATTAAAACAGCTATAAACCATATACCATAACTACTAATCCAGCCTTCCAATACTCAAAATATCCGCCATGAAGCATAATACGAAAAATGACTTTAAGCAGTAGAAACATAAACTAGCAGTAGTAATAAAATCAGCAGTAGTAACGAAACACTTCCCCTTAAGTGGTGCATGTAAATGGTCAAACATTTTAATAATAAGCTTCCCCTAAAACCCATATGTTAACCATTTTGTGAATCTTCAATTCTGTAGGCTCTATGTAATGATTACTAATGAATAAAACTAAGTATAACAAACTTGATGCTAAAGTAAAACAACCCAAACTTGTGTCTTACATCTTGTACTATCCACGTGACTTCGAACGTATACCCAAAACCAATGTATAAGGAGACCGCAATCTCTTGACAATTATCCTCATCTTCTATGAGACACATAACCAAAGTGATAGCAAATGTGAGCATTAAGCACCATAAGAAAAATCACACACCTTTGCTAGATTTGTCAAGTCTTCGTCACATCTTTTCTAAGCACGAACAAGTTACCTCCTGCTAAAAGGTATGATAAAACACAAACCCAAATAATTCCACTTCACCATCAAATAAGTGATAAACAATCTTCTTTGTAACCACATCTTCAATAGACCCAAAAATATAAGCCTTTAAAACGTTTAAGAACATTTAAAATCATAACCTGTTAGCTTCCCCTTAAACCAAGCAGTAGTAACCAACATTAGAAAACTTCTTCTATTGGCAGTATTAAACATACGAGAAGCACAAACCTTGGTTTAAGTCCAACAGTAGTAACTGCTAAAATTTACCCCCGCAGCAGAAACTTAATACTGGTAGCATTAAAAATATACTAGCAGTATTAATCATATAAAAGCACAAAGTTATAAACTGGCATGCAATTAACCCTTAGTTGATAGCAACACAACATAAACTGGCCGTAATTAACGTTCTCCCTACAACACTAAACTTACATAAGCAGCAACAATAACCTTCAAAGATAAGGCTAAACAGTATTAAATCCATAAAGCCAAATAGGTATTAGACCAATCTGCTTTTCAAACTAGCAGTACTAAACACCATAAACCAACATTATTAAAAAATATAAAGAACAGTATAAGTATAGTTTGAGCCCAAAAGCAAATACCACTGCTAACCTTAGCAGTATTATAACGTAACACAGCTTCCACCAACAACCATTAAACACGAACCTGGCAGTTATAACCTCATTGGCAAAAGTAATCAACGAATTAGTACCAATATAGCATTTTCCTTGGCAGTATAAAAGTATCAATCTGGCAGATACACTTTAGTTACCTTAGTTTCCAATAGCAGTACTAATATTCACGAATACATTAAATCCAGTTTCATCACATGAGTACAGCAGCAACAATACCTAATAGCGAAGCAGTACTAATACTATTGTACAGGCAGCAAAACTAAAAATATAAACGAACAACATAAACATATCAAGGCTTACTATTGTTTGAACACAAATGCACCCAACCAGCAACATACAATCAAAACCTGCTATTAACCACCATCCGTCCTTGTCAAACTAACCAGAATTTAGGGTTTTGTGAAATAACCCTAATATTCACATATACTAACCAAACTCGACTACAAAAAAAAATTATAACGTCTCTTTTTTAAGTATAAAGACGAACGCTTAAAAAGTGGTCGCAAAAACCCAAACATCACTCCCAATACACCAATACTAAGAAAAGAGACCAACAAAGATTGGTTTACTTCTTTTTTCATCAAGAACACGACTTCAAAACAAAAAAATCCAACATAAGAAACCTTGTAATATCCTAGATCGAGAGCCCATGGATCTGATACCGACTAATTTGATCCCAAACCTAAATCGATACCTTAGGTTGTCTTAAGGTTAAATTACCTGGATAAATCCAAAATAACTTGTTGTAGAAACTTTGTATGTATAATAAAGTGTATCGCTGGATCTACACTTTAATACCTAGACTATTATGAATAATACAGTAATCAAGAACAAACAAAGGATTTAACCAAACGCTCTAATATATAGATCAATAATACGAGTACTCTCGACTTAGAACACAGGTTTACAAAACCTTGAAGCATTCTTAATTGAACATTGACAACTATGAAAACATATGCAAAACTTGATATCACAACTACTACCCTAACCTCCCTTTTATAGACTTAAGGATCCTAGCCGGCTTACAATACATTCCAAAGAATATCTTAATCTTTTCTAAACATAAACGTACATCTATTTAAATAAATACATTAATTATATCTTGTACATATAATATCATCAATACTGTACTTTACAAGTATTCTTGTTCTCCAAACAATCTTTATCTCTTTAATTCATCTTTATTCTCTTGACAATAGAAAGTCTTCAAGCAGTTGTAATCAGCAGTTGTAATCTTTTCACCAGCAGCACTAATAAACATAAGCAGTAGTAATATTAGTATAAAAGCAATAGCTAATAATACTCACAATAGTAACTTTTACTATCAGTCTTAACATTACCTACTAGCAGCATAACTACTTAGCTTAAATTTTAGTCATCAACACAAAGCAGTCTAACTTCAACTAACAGCAGTAACTTTATGCTATCAGTACTAAATTATACTAACAGTAGTAACTAGCAGTGGTAACATTATACTACCAATACTAACCACTTAGCATAATTTCTATTATGTACCCGAGCAGTAGAAACTTTTAAGAATCCATGAAGTCTTTTAAGTCCTAATAATCCTCCCCTAAACTTGATGTTCATCTTTTGAATCTTTAAGTTTCTTCTTTAAAAGTCTTCATCATACTCATGAAGATGCATTCATACCTTTCATTAACCTTTTTACTGCTTTACCATAACCTTTAGCAGCTGATAGCACATCTCATTTTGATGATCAATTTGAAGTTTCTTGTTTAGCATATTGGTGATGGTTATTGGTGTGAGGGGATATCTCTTTTTAACCAACATAAAAATGTGGACATTGTCAAACCTTACAAAGTAAACTCTAGATGAATTAATCAACTTCCAAATGGTCACCATGTATCCTTGTAAAATTCTCCATACATCACCTTTTGTCTGGTTCAAACATGACTTTTAAATCTCTCCACAACACTCTTTTAAATTCATCTTCAGGCCTTATATCACTATACTTTGTCTTCACTATCCTCCAAAGAGCCTCCAAGTCTTCTCTGTCTATTCCACCTATTTGGGTAAAAAGCCCATTATTAACATTGAAGAGTATCTCTAGAACTTCCATCGCTCTTATCAGAATCAACTGATAATGTACCAACATAAACCATCTTTATGAAAGCTTGTAAATCAATATTCACTGGAAGTTATGGAAGCAAGTGTATAGCATCAATCTATAGTCTCATCCTTTTTAATCACCAAGTGCTTCTTTAGCTCATCTTCATCATCTTCTTCAACTTCTTCAAGTTCATCTGACTCTTTGTCTTCCTCTATTCTTTGTTTCTTTGAGGATTCTTATTGTTGCTCTTTTCCTGCTCTTTTTCATCCAAGCATCTTCTTTCGACTACCTTTAGCTGTCTCCATACTACCTTCTACCTTCTTTTCTTTGCTTTCTTGTACCTCAAAACCCATAGCCACAAAGGTATTTACCCTCTTCATTTCCTTATCAAACAACTTTTGAATTTCATCAAAACTCTTTCCCTTTAGCTGTTTTTATGTGTATCCACCCATGTGCTTAAGATAGGTAGACATTTGAGTTCTATTTTGTGCCTTGGTAGGAGGTCTGTTTCTCTTTTCTTGTGTTCTGAGTGCAGCAAAATGTTTTCTTCTTTTCTCCATTAGTTCCATAAATAGTTTTCCTTTTTCTTCATCTGTCAACTCCTCTCTTTCTTTTGATTAGATTCTTTCAGCCAGCAATCTATCAGCATCCATCGTAGCTTGTGTATTTTCCCATGACTCAATCAATGATATGTTGGCTTCTTCTTCTTGTTTCCTTGCTAGCTTTTGTTCTTCTATTAACTCAGCATCCAACTTAGCTTGAATATCTCTTGCAATTTGTTCATCAAGAGGAATTTGATCTTTTCTTTTTAAAGGAATTTCAGGCTCAATCATAATACCTTTTCCTTTATCTTTAGAAATTGAAGGTTGTGCCTCTTGTAGAGCTCTGAACTCACTTAGCTCCTGCACTACTACCCCTCTAGCCTCGGGTCTTATAGTTGTTGTTGTTGTAGCAGCAGTAATAACAACTTTAGGCTTAGCTGCTTTGATCTGAATAAGTGTTTGAGCCAAAGTGATTTCCTCAATAGTTGTAGGAGCAGCACTATCTTCAACACTAGCAGTAGTAACTGCTTCACCAGCAGTACTAGCATCAGGTTTAGTACTCTGTTCTTCTTTCTTACTCTGTTCATCTTTCTCATCATCTTTTGCTTCCACAAGCATCTCATCAGCATCCAAAACTCTAGTATCAAACATCAATTCATCATCCTGTCTTTCTTGAGTTTCATCAACTAATGTTACATCATCATCCCTATCAAGATCTGCAATACTCCTCCTCTATTTGGATGCATCTTCAGGAGCACCCAAACTCTCCTGATCTTCATAGTACTTAACTCTCCTAGACATACCAACTTTCTTGAGTCTTTTCAAACCTGTAGGTCTTGACATTTTCTTCCTTTCTAACCTCTAGATCCTCTTCTTTAAAGCAGCAATCTCCTTTGCTTGAGCATCCTTTGCTTTTTCTAAATCAAGAACCTTTGTTTGCAATTTGGTACATAAAACCTCAAATCAATTAGATTGGCCATGCTATCCTCACCACTAGGTTGTGGATGATTGGAAGGTGTGGGTACACTTTCCTCATGCTCTGTCTCATCTTGAGAAACCTCTGCCTTCTGTCTCTGAGTCTTCTTAGATGGTTGTTTCTTCTTGGGTTTAGATATGTAAGAATGGTTGATCAATAAGGGTATTTTGAGTGAATCAGGTTGGATGATCTGAATCCTTCACCCACTTCTTTAGAAGCATAACCATCATTTGTATCAAAATAAGAGTGTTTATTCTCCCAGCAAAATCCTTTCCAGCTCTCTTCAATAAGCAAAAAGTTCTTTTGTGAGAAAGGGATTAACAAAAATCTTCTTATGAGTTGACATATCTCTAAGTTGTTGATTAATGAAAACTTGTAGAAAACATAGATACATCAAGAATTTGACTCCTCCATCTAAGTGTTTCACTATAGAATCAAAAATGTACTTAGATAGATTAAACTTCTGATTTGTTGCCAAGCATATGATCAAAGAAGCCATTGAACAACTGAACTCATTCCATGCAGTGGATTTAGCACTTAGACATTGTGTAATAGTATGAATGAAATACTTCCACTGTGGAGAGAAAAAGGCTTTATAAAAAGTAAGCTTTTGAGAAGGCTTTCATACCCTATACGTGCTTGTTCTTCAAAAATAGTAGCAGTTGGCAGAAAATCAGTACCTTCTGCATCATCCAAGTGAAGATCTCTCCTAATGCTTGACTCCGTAATGATAACCCTCTTTTTATCAACTAGGGCTTGTAACTGACGCACTTTCGTTAACTGTTTGTACCTGTAAGTTACTCCAAAATCTGTTCAATACAAGATGTGTAGATGATTGGATTGACTGTTAAAGCATAATGAACAGAACTTGCATTCGTAAAATCAATTATCTCTGCAAACCCATCACTTTCTATAGGTTTTTCTAAGAACGCGACCACATTGTGTGTTTAAGCAAACTTAGGGCTTGACATGATGATGATGTTGATGATCAAAGATGAAAATTGAGTTAGGGTTTATGTTTAGAGAGTGTTTGAATGAATGAAATTGAATAAAGAAGTAAATGAAACCCTTAATTGAAGTATTTATAAAATCACCCTCAACAACAGTAACTTGAACTGGCAGCATTAAAATATGCCTAACAGCATTAACTGAACCCAACTTAAGCTTAGCAGCATTAATGTATACCAGCAGTAGAAATTGTATGCTTAGCAACATTAACTTCAATAACCCAGTAATTACCTAAATTTCATTTCCAGAATGCAATTCTCATCATCAAACTTGATTCTCACAAACTCTCATTTGTTTTTATGCTCACATTTTCACTTAATTATTTTTGCTCACATAATCACTCATTTCTGTTTTTATGCACACATCTCTCTTTCTATTTTTAAGCTCATTTAATCTCTCATTTCTTTTGGCTTACCAAAACACTCTTTCTGTTTTTATATGACAGTTGTGTACAAAATTTCATCAATTCCAATAGTTTCATACTGTCCTCCCCACTTCCAAGTGTGTAACCTCTTGAGAGAGGTGGATCCTTGGACTGTTTAGATGTAATCTCAAACCTAGTTTGAGCATTCACATCCCCCAATATGGTATCTTGGCACCTGAGACCACTACCTGAACCAATTCCCTAAGGAGTTAATTCATTAAGTGTTGCCATGGATTAGGTCTTATTTTATATTACCACTGTCCTGCTCTGCTTCTTAGCTAGAAGCAGTAGTGGCAGCCCTTTCCATTTTGTTACCTAACTTCTTATGGATAGCCTCATCACCAACCTTTTTCAGGGGGATGGCTAGACTGAGGTATCTTGGTGTCCCGACCTCTTTTGACATGCCTAGATGCTTTTGATTCTTTTAACAAACTTTTGATATAACATATCCTTCCATTCATACTTGACTGCAGATTGACATAATATACCTCCCCTCAAACAATGCTTCAAGAGATAAGAATTTGATCAACAGTTGTAACATTGTCTCTCATGTTATCTCAACAACATTATCTTTTGCCTGGCAGTCGTAATTTTGTGTCTAGCAGTATTAACAGAAGTCTAACAGCATTAACTCTATCTTCAATAATTATGCAACAACATGCCTCTATTCATCACAAGCACACTAGAAAAGACTAGATAGACATGTGGGAATTCATGAGGATCCATATTTATGCATAACCCATGAATAAAAGTTAAAAAATGTAATCCATGACCATGAACTTTCTCTCAAACATTTCTTCAAAGGTGAAGCACTCATCATTAGGTATTCAATATGCTTTACCTGCAGATGTTAGTCCATAGCACAAAAATACAAGATTCTAAGTATTTTCTTATTGACAGCATTAAGTATCCTAACAATTTAACAAGCAGTCCTTAAGTAAACTAAGCAGTTTTAACTATACTTAGCAGAACTAATTCAGAAGACTAATAGTATATAAATCATTTTACAAAACTTTTAAAAAACAATAAAGTAGATATAACATTTAAGATTAAGCATTCAATACTTAAGACAAAAGTACCAAATGAAACCTTCCAGTCATTAAAACCTTTTGTAAGAAGATAGCAACATATAATCAGTTTGAATTTAACCATTTAGTATAACTTTTTAGTATTGCAATCACTTTATATAATGATACCTAAACTCTTATTTTTGTTATTAGAATGTTGAACAAGGATTTTCAATAATGCAGATAGTAATTTATGTCAATATTATTGACAGTGTTCATGAATTGTACCCATAAACTAGCAATTGTTTTGAATCCAGAGTACTTGTCCACAACAACTAGCAGTAGCCACATATTCACCTACAATCAGTTGTAGAAGTGTCAACCACAGTTTGCATCTTACACTTGCCAAGATATCAACCTTTTTTCCACAAAAATACTATCATATTTTTGGAACCCATGTTGATATCTTGGCACTAAAACAGACCAACCCTGTTCCCAAAACAGGTTGATATCAACCTGTTTCCCAAAAATACTATCAGTATTTTTGGGAAACAGGTTGATATCCTGCCAAGATATCAACCTGCTTCTTACACTCCTAACCATAGTTTGAATCCAGAGTTGCTCTAGCATAGTCACTATCAGTATAAACAACCAGTTCAAATGGAGAATCCCTAGAATACCAAAGGCCTAAAGTTGGTTTGCCTTTCAAATATCTAAAAATCCTCTTGACTGCTAAGAGACGAGATGTCTTTGGAGTAACTTGAAATCTAGCACATGCACATACTGCAAACATGATATCTGGTCTAGATGATGTGAGATACATCAAAGACCCAATCATTGATCTATAAAGGTTTTTCCATCCTTGACCAAAGGTTTTTCCAAATCAACAGGAGTTGAAGCAGACTTCACATCAGAGTAGTTGAATTTCTTCAAAATATTAGCTACATATTTATCCTGACTAATAAATATTCCATCTTCCTTCTGTTGTACTTGTAATCCTAGAAAGAAAGTAAGTTCTCCCATAGAACTCATCTGAAACTTATCTTTCATGAGCTTCTCAAATCCAGTACATAACTCCTTGTTTGTAGAGCCAAAGATAATGTCATCAACATACACTTGTACAAGAAAAATATCTCCTTTTTGCTTCTTGATAAATAATGTCTAATCTATCTTGCCTCTTTTAAACCCATTTATCAACTGGTAGTTAGCCAAAGTTTCATACCATGCTCTTGGTGCTTGAGTGCAAACATAAAGTGCCTAGACCACCTTGTAAACTATTGTCTGATTGTCAGGATCTTTAAATCAAGTGGTTTAAGTAACATAGACTTCTTCCTCAATGGTTCCATATAAGAAAGCACTCTTTACGTCCATTTGATATACCAGCAGACCCATAAAAGAAGCATAGGACAAAAACAATCTTATTGCCTCAATTCTTGCCACAGGAGCAAATATTTATTCATAATCAATACCTTCTTCTTGTCTATGACCCTATGCAACTAACCTTGCTTTGTTCCTAATCATAATTCCACTTTCATCTTTCTTGTTTCTAAAGACCCATTTTGTTCTAATGGCCTTCTTTCCATTAGGCAAATCCACCAGTATCTAAACCTGTTAAAGTTTGAATTGCAGAAGTTCTTCCTGCATTGCTTCCACCCAGGATGAATCAGATAGAGCTTTAGCAATGCTTGTTGGTTCAATCTGTGATAGGAAACAAGCATATAAATAAGTATTCAGGGTATCATGTGTTTTCTATTCATATACATCACTGAGAAACCCTTGTTCAGAAGTAGGTTTTATCATTCTTCTTGTCTGAACAGTTGACTTCACATCACCAATCACATTATCAATTGGGTGATCTTTATAAATTCTTGTTTTAGGAATGGTTGGAACTGTATAGGAATTTATGATGTTCCCTAAATTAGCTTCTGGTTCATCTTCATCACTGAAGGACTCAATATGAGTGGCTTCAAGTGTAGAACTAACTCCCATGGTGAACATGTCTTCAAGGCTATCATGTTTATTTGAACTAGCAGTATTAAACATGGTGAGCAACACTAATAAACAATGCAGCAGCACCAAGTTTATTCTTAGAAGCACTTAATAAAACGAGCAAATATACAGGAAGTAGTTATAGAAACTAATCCCAATCCCTAATAATTAGGGATTTCATATTAAATGAGATACCGTTCCCATATAACACGCATTCAAAACCATAACTGCCTGTGATATTTTCCATATATATGAATCTAGAATACCATCCATAAAATTCGCACTTATATTCTGCTGTTTTATCTCAAACACCAATAGCAGATCAACAAACCACGTATACAACAACAGATAAAAACAAATATATTATGCCTGCTGCTTTTTCGAAGATGATCATTAAAGAACCTGCTGCTCAATTACTTGCTTCTATTCACACCACGATCCATAACCTGTTGTGACTTCTAAAAACCACAAGTTGCTGCCTTTAAACACATGCCGATCTGCTGTTCCTCATGAACGACAAACCAGAAACATATCATACAACCCTCGAACATCTCTTATATCGTCTGTTGCTTCTTTTGACATACTGCTTATGATCTGTGATCGTGACCTGTTTCTTCTTTACACATCAGGAACACAATATTCTTGTATGAATGAAAACCTTTAGAGCTCGAACACCATAAACTTTTACAAACCAGCAGATCTAACACCATAGTTGCAATATATGAGCAGATCTAAAAACGAACAAGCACAAAAATAGAAAACCGAATACCATTACTACTGCATATGTTTTGATCCAGAATTAGGGTTTGTGAGAAACCCTAGTTACCCATGTTGACCACTAGTAACATCAGCAGCAACACATACGCACATCGTTTTCCACTATTTAGGTTTTGCATAAAAACCCTATTTAACGCCTCATCATTTCTCATACAAGATGATACAAAAACCTTGTATAAACCCTAGATATCAAGAGCAACCCGCTCTGATACCAATTGTGGAAACTAAAGAATCGTTGTAAGCTCAGATTGTTTAGATCTTATATCTAAGATTATAAACATCAAAGATTAACAATATACAGCGAAATAATAACAATAAGAACAATGATGTTTAACAAGGTTTTATTATTCATACGTTTCCATCAAGCCCCAATTCTAGATGATCAATTCTAGAACGGTTACAATCTAACAGGGATCAAAGATCCTTAGGGCTACACACAACTTCTAGGCGTCTACTTAGAGAACTCACGCCTAGAACTCACACACACCTTTACTAGTCGACTACATTTTTCTGTGTACACAAAACTATGTGTCTATGATCTCTTTATATAGGGAGAGATCAAGACTTACAAAGGAAGATAAACATTAGACAAGTAAATCTTTTAAATATTTAGAGAATATCTTCTGTTATCTTTATCTTCTTAAGGAGATCTTCCAGAATCTACATATTCTCCACCAGCTTGTAGAATTCTTTAATAACAATTTTAGTCCTTTTGTTTCATTCTTTTATTTACTTTGTCTCATCAAATCAAGAATCCCAACAAATTCTTTTTTAATAGAACCTTGCAAAACAATTTTTCTTTGCATTACACTTACTAGTCTTGGGAATGCCATGGGACCGTACTATCTAGATGAGGAATGGGATGCACTAGGAATTTAATTTGGCATGCAAATTAGTGATATTAACAGTTTGGTTTAATAATACTTTTTTACTACTGGTTTCTTTTTGACCTGTTACTCTTCGGCTGAATTATTTATATGACTTTTCGGACATGAACACAACCCAATATGATCCGTTCATGTGTTCTTATATTTACTGACTTAAGCATATCAAATTCTAAGAAGTAGCATATCACTAATGCATTTGAACCGAAACTAACTTAAGTATATCACAATTCTAAGAAATAAAGTAACAAATATTTGCTTGTACCTACATCCACTAGTTGAACTTAAACAGCTTATACACATTATAAAACATCGAAATCAATTTTAAATCAAATTACCACTATATACTCGTTTATTAACGTTGAGTTGGATTTATCTTATAACCCGATAACTTGAATCACCCGACCCGATAAACACCCGAACCAAATAACCCGATATCTTATCGGGTCGGGTTGCGGGTCACTTTTTAAAACTCAAAACCCGACTCAACTCGACTGTGACAACCGTGTCTTGAGCCGGTTAGTCAAACCGATAGTTTAACCGCTTCAAGGTGAGAGGTTTTGGGAGCCTCTTGGAAGCGGGCACAAAGGCAGACACTAAACATGATATCGGGCCTACCTGCCGTTAGTTATAATAAACTACCTATCATTGCGTGATAATTGGTACTTTAAAATAACAACCTCATCGTCATTTATGAGTTTTGGTATCGTAGGGACATGGGGGTTTTTCATTGGTTTAGATTTCTTCTAGCCAAAATCTTTAGAGCTTTCTTTAATATCATAGATGATTAAAGAAAATTCCAGCTTCTTTTGTTTTTATTTGTAGTCGAAAAGGAAGAAGTTAAGTTCACCCATCATGCTCATCTCGAACTCGTCATGCATGATTTTGGCAAATTCATCACACATGTCTTGACAAGTCGAGCCGAATATAATGTCGTCGGCATATATTTAAACCGTTGATTGAGTTTTGAACTTTTCTTTTTGTAAAGTGTGGTATCTACATACCATTTTTGTATTCATGTTTAATAAGACAAAGCTTTTAATCTATATACCAGATTGGGTGCTTGTTTATGAACGTATAAGCTTTTTTTAGTTATAAACTGAATCAGTTTTTCAAAGTCAATGAATCCTAGAGGTTGTGCCACGTATACCTCCTCATTGATAAAACCGTTCAGGAATGCACTTTTTACGTCCATTTGTAATATCTTAAAATCTAAAGCACAAGCATAAGCTAATAATCCTAATTGACTCAAGTCTAGCAACTAGGGCATAAGTTTCATCATAATCAATGCCCTCTTGTTGATTATAGCCTTGAGCAACTAACCTAGCCTTATTTCGAGAAACAATACCATTCTCGTCTAACTTATTCTAAAACTCATACTTAGTTCCTTGATTGTCAATTTCCTAGGTTGTGGACTAACTCCCAAACTGCGTTAGCAACGAATTGATTTAATTCTTCTTGCATGGCGACTATCCAACTATCATCCGTTAAAGCCTTAATTCACATTCTTAGGTTCTATAGTTGATATAAAACAAAAGAAGTTACTTGGTTTTGGGCTTGTGATCTAAGGGTTCTTTGGTTAAGGTTTCTTATGACATTTTCTAATGGATGGTTCCTAGATTCTTTAATATTAACTATTTCGTTAATCTCTAAAGTTTCATCCTCAATGTCATTTTCTAGGTTTTTCTTTTCGGTAACCTTAATTGCTTCTTCTTCATCTAAGTCATCATCCACCAAGGTTGATGTCTTAGAGGGTGGAGGAGTTTCATCGAATGTTACGTTGAGTGATTCTTCAACTTTCCTAGTATGTTTGTTAAGGATGATGTAGGCTTTACTATCTTGCGAGTAACCTAAAAAGATACCTTCGTATGACTTTGGATCAAATTTTGTAAGGTAGTCTTTAGTGGGTAGTCTTTAGTGTTTAAAATGTAGCACTTGTTTTCAAACACTCTAAAGTAATCTAGAGTAGGTTTCCTACCTTTTAAGAGTTCGTAAGGTGTTTTTCCAAGGATGGCTCTAATTAGAATTCGGTTGAGAATGTATGTTGTAGTATCTTCGACGTTACACCAAAAATTTTGTAGTAATGATTGCTCATTAAACATAGTTTTACTCATTTCTTGAAGTGTCCTATTTTTCCTTTCAACCATGTCATGTGATTGAGGAGTGCGTGGAGCCGAGAAGTTATGTGTAATACCATTGGCATTACAAAATTCTCTAAATTGCACCTCATTATCAAATTCTCTACCGTGGTCGGTACTTATTGACACTATTGTATATCCTAATTGGTTTTGAATTTTCTTACTAAATATTTTGAAATGATTGAAGGCTTCGGTTTTATCCTTAAGGAATCTAGTCCAAGTGTACCTAGAGTAGTCATCTACTATGACTAAGGTGTAGTGGTTTCCTCCGTAACTCCGTATGGCGAAAGGACCGAAGAGATCCATATGGAGAAGTTCTAAGCATCTTGGTTCGTGAGCTCTTTTCTTAGCTTGTGGGACTAGAGTGAGCTTGCTTTTCCAATTTTGCAAAAGCATTCACAAAAAGGTTGATACAAATTAGCTTTAGGTAGGTTCTTAACTAGTTCCTTAGATGCTAACGATTGAATGAGACACATATTAGCGTGACCTAATCTCCTATGCCACAATGTGGAATTTTCATTAATCGTTGCAAGCCAAATTTGGTCTTTAGGCTTATTTCCTAGTTTCATCACATATAAGCCTTTCTTCCTAATACCTCTATCTATAACCTTACCATCCTTAGTGATTTCATTATCATGTTTAGAGAAAGTTACTCTACACTTATTATCACATATTTGTCCTATACTTAACAAGTTAAATCTTAAGTTATCTATATGTTCTACATTATCTATTTTGAGAGAGTCATTTGAAATCGTACCTTTGCCAATGATGTTACTGCGAAGATTGCTACCAAAAATGACATTACCTCCATTGTATGCCTTGTAGCTTGAGAAGAGCTTTCGGTTACCCGTCATGTGTTTGGAGCATCCACTATCCTTTATCCACTCATCGGGTTCCAAGTCGACTCCAAGGCATATCTATTTATATAAGGTAATACCTCAAACATTTGGTCCCTAATATCTCATGGGTCCAAAGTTGTTAGTGCTAAACATCCCTTGCATTTGATGCAATTGGTTGGGATGTGGGAATGCAAGATA
Organism: Tanacetum coccineum; assembly: GCA_026074375.1. Lineage (NCBI taxonomy): Eukaryota > Viridiplantae > Streptophyta > Magnoliopsida > Asterales > Asteraceae > Tanacetum > Tanacetum coccineum. The sequence goes on from BQNB010040334.1 coordinate 31,138, forward strand.
TATTTCCTATGGCATGTAACTTTGACGTTGGAAATTGTTCCAAGTTACAGGAAAGCTACGAGGTTGATTTTGTCAACCAACGTTTATTTTTGGTTGCGATGTCTTAGGACGAGGATAATTATAGATGACTCTTCTAGGTGGTGGAGTTTTTGATCTAAAATTAGGTTTTGAAAATCCAACTATGGGTTTTGACAATGGCTTATAAAATCGTTTAACTTCATTATCACTAGCAACACGAACTTTGACATTGTTTACTATTATGTTTTTTAGTCTAAGACCCAAAATAGATGTTTGAAAAGACACACTTTTCTCAGATCCAGGCGTAGCTGCTGGCGGCGGTCCCATAATTGATTTAGGGGCCGCCTGTATACTAAGGGGGTCGCCCATATTTATGGGACCTCCATCAGAGGACGCCTTTTTCTGAGCTTTCACAAATTTTATTCCCTTAGTTCCACTAGATGATGCTTCAAATTAATTAAACCCTAAACCTAACTTATCATCGGAGGGTTTTTGATTACTTAACATTTCATCTAAGCAATATGTGCTCTTTCCAAACTTGGTTAGTTTAAGAGCTTCCTCTTTAAGCTTTTCTTTTTCAATTTTAAGCATATGACATTTTACCCAATCGAGATCAACTCCCTTGTTTTTCTCGAGTGTAGACACTTTTTCTTTTAGAATACTAAGTTCTTTTTCTTAACTATTTCTAGTGGCTTTTAATCTTTTATTTTTATTGATTATCTTTAAAATCATTTTGCACAGTTTATCATATTCATTATCTAATACTAAATCATCTATTGACGAGTTTTCATCACTAAAGTAAGAGGATTCGGAACATACCTCACTTGATGCTTGAGCTACGAGACACATTTTGTTTTTGACCTTCTCATCATCTTCTTCACTGCTATCACTCCAAGAACCTTCCAACAAAAGCTCTTTGGTTCTTGTCTTCCGGTGGTTCTGGACATTCTCCAATAATATGATTCGGGTCGCCGCATCTAAAGCATTTTCTATCAATTTTACTGTTCTTGTCATCACGACTACTTTGGAGTGTCTTTTTATCGTTCTGAGGTTGTCTCACGAATCTACCTCTTCTCTTAAAGAACTTCTTGAAGTCTCTTACTGCCATGGCGTACACTTCGTCTTCACTTCCAGAAGTCGAACACTCTTCATCACTAGATTTTTTCTTAGCCTTTAAAGCAAGATATTTCCTTTTAACTTTTGCTTTGACTATTTCAGAATCTTTCTTGATGATCATTTCGTAAACTTTAAGGTTCCCGATAAGTTCATCAAGAGATAATGACGTTAAGTCTTTCGACTCTTCAATCACTGTGACCTTTGCTCTCCATTTAGGATGTAGAGCCCTAAGAAACTTCCTAACATAAATCTTGCTAGAATAGCCTTCATCAAGAGCTTTTGAACTTAGTATTAATAGTCGTATATCTTGCGAATGAACTATTCTATAGTATTCGTCTTCGTTATGATGATTTGTTATATTGTTGATCCATAGGTCGATTTATGATATCTTGTCATGGTATTATTACCGTGATGGGGTGGATTACAAAGTTACAAATTTCTTTTGCATTGTGTATCATGAAAAATTTTTCATTTATTATTTTCTAGGCAATGCATTATAAATAGACCATTTTTAGTTTAGTTATTTTTCGTAATCTCTTTATGATCATCGGTTTGTTTACTCAAAAGGGGATAACTCATTAATTTTGTTTTCGTATTTTATATAATAGTTGAAAATCACCGTTTGGTTAATAACATAAGGCAAAGATCTAGATCCTTTGACTTTAACATATATCTCAAATCTATTTTTCCAATAATATAAAACTATCACTTTCCAAAATGTTGGTGGTCTTTGCATGGTGGATTGCCTTTTAGATATTTGTCAGAATCCATAGATCGATCCAAGCTTTAAAATACAGTATATTTTAAAAATCTTGACGACCTTGGCTTCTAATACCATTGTGGGAAACTAGAAGTGGGGTTGAATAGTTTACAGGTTCGTTTTGTTTTTTAAAAGTTTGCTTTTAAAATATTTAGATTCGAGTAGTATGTTCAACCAATCAACAATAAGAATTAACAAAGTAAGTATCTAAACTAATGGCTAATAACTATCACAACATTTATAGTGTGAGGTGAATGAAACATCAAACAAGACACAAAGATTTATAGTGGTTCGGCTACGACCCAAGCTTTCTTCGACTACTCCACTACACGAGTATCCTACTTGAGATTTCACTATGTCAACAAGCTCCCTTCAGGCGGAGAAAATTGTTTACACGTCGCTTATGTTGTTTTCTAACATTAAGCTAAATGTCGAGTCCTAATCTTAGCTAGAACCAATCTACCACTTCACAATCACTATACACTCACAAGATCTACACTATCAGATATACATACAATCTGAATCACACAATTACAAAATAATTACAATAGAGATTTGATACTTAGAAGAAGAGAGGAGAGATCACTAAATAACAATTCATTTTTTGGCGAATACGAATGTTCTTCTCTTGCACTTGAATGAGAAAGGAGAGATGAGAAAAAAGGATTAGATCACTTGAAACAAGATCTAAGAATGTTAGTGATCAATATGTTTAGAGAGAAAAAGAAGATTTTTAGAGAGAGAAAGTTATCTGAAAATTTCGTGCTAAGAGGTATATTTTTTTGTTGGGAATGGAGTAGTATTTATAGGCAGGAAAACCCAACGGTCACTGGGGGTGTTGAACCCACTTCAATAGAACGAATTCCTTAAGCTTGTTTAAGTTTTAGTTATATTAGATAAATATAACACAACTATAGTAGAAACTTTGTTTGAATGTATTAAAAATTATGCGGAATCTAATCTTTAATATTAAGAAGAATTATTAATGAAACAGTAAAACAATGTACTACATTTCAAACAATAAGGCTTCCATAATTATAATAATACGAATACTCTCAAAGTATTAGGGTTACAAAGACCTTGAAGCTAAGAATTATACGACTAAGATTGATTTTTGGTTTTGCTACATCAATCTCTATGCCATAAGACTTCCTTTTATACACCAAGGAGTCCTACTCGGGCTTACAATACTTTCCTAAGTATATAAAATCTTTTTTATAAATAACTAATACATATCAAGTAAGCAGTACTAACAAACGGTACTAACTTACACTAGCAGTACTAACTTAACACTAGCAATAGTAACTTTGTACTAGCAGTACTAACTACTTTGAATATTTTCTTGAACAGTAGTAACTCTTCAGCAGCATTAACTTCAAGTAGTCTTTGTACTAGTAGTAGTAACTTTCACTAGCAGCATTAACTTTTATACCAACAGTAGTAACTACTTAGTATATTTTCTTTGGAGTTCATGAGCAACACTAACTTCATCATAGTAGTATTAATATAAACTTGAGCAGCAGTAATTCCAATAGCATCAAGAAGTCTTTTAATCCTAACAATCCTCCCCTAAACTTGATATTCTTCTTCAAAATCATCAAGTTTCTTCATTTAAGCTTCATCAACACTAGGAGGATGCTTCTAAACACTTCTTTACTTCTTTTTAAGCTGTTTAATGATGGATTTAAGAAGCTAATAAGCCATTTCACTTTCATAATCAATTTGAAGCTTCTTTTTCAACATCATTGTAAGTGTAGATGGTATAAGGGGATACTTCTTCTCTACCAACATATGAATGTACACATGTTGCATCCTCAAGGAATGTACTCTACAGTAGTCATACATCTTCCATTCCAACACTTTGTAGTCTTGTTGATTCCTCCATACTGTATCTTCAACATGTGGTGCAAACATTGTCATCAAATCTCCCCATAACAACAAATCCAAGTCTTTCACTGGTCTTGTTGACTCATATTTAGCTTTTACCAACTTTTAAAAATCTTCCTTGCTAAAACTTTTAAGCATATGACTAAAGATTATGTACATTTGAGACTTTCCATCAGCTCTCATTATTTGATAATAGCTTTTCTTTCCTTTTTTGTGAATCTTCCAGCCAACAATACTTGGATACCTAACAGCTAAAGGTATAGCATCAATTGTTACCTCTTCTTCATCTGGAATAATTTCCATACACTGTTTAAGCTCTGTTATTTCTTTGTCATCTTCCACTTTTTGCTTCTTTGAACTCTCTTGTATCAGCTATTCTCCTACTCTCTTTTCTTTTCCTTCCACCAACTCTATTCTAAAGTCTTCAAATGTATTTACCCTTTTGAATGCTCTGTCAAACATCTCTTGAATAGAATCAAACCCTTTTGACTTCAAATCTTTGAGCTTGTATCCTTCCATGTTCTTTAGGTAAGTACACATTATCTTTCTCTGTTGAGCTTGTGTTGGTGGTTTGTTTCTTTGCTCTTATGCTCTCTTAGCTGCAAAATGCTTTCTTCTTTTCTCTAAGAGTTGTTGAAATAATGTAGCCTTTTCTGCATCAGACAACTCTTCTTGTTCTTGTGCTTGGAATATTTTAGCCAATTAATGATCAGCATCAATCTTTTCTTGTATATCATCCCATGTTTCAATCAAGGCAATATTGGATTCTTTTTCCTTTTAAGCTTTTTCTCTTGTGTGGAAACCGTAGATAGGAGGTAAATACGTTTCCTTTAAAAAAATTAAGATCAAAGATTATATCACTCTCTGCCGGCGATCCCATAAATATATAGGGGCCGCCTAGTATATCAGGGGGCCGCCCTATTTAAAGGGACCGCCTCTAGAAGAGGTTTTTTGGACTAGATCATTTGTATCAAATCACCAATCAAGTTTGATGCAATATGAGAAGTGTCGATAATGGATTTACAATTACTAGCGCATATTCTACCAATATATCCATACTCACAATGTTTACTACAAAGAGCTACACAACCATGACTAACATAACATACACAACAATTCACACAATCATAAGCACAATGCAAGTGTAAATGTAAAGCGATAAATGTAAAGACATAAGTAAAGAGAAAGGTAAAAGAAAATGCAAACCGACATGATGATTTATAGTGGTTCGGTCGAAGCTCTTTCGTCCTACTCCACTCCTCGAGTATCCAACTCGAGAGTTACTTCACTAATCAACAAGCTCCCTTTCCGCAAAGAAAACCTTATACCAATGCTTACATTATTTTTCGACACTAAGCTAGATGTCAAGTCCTTCTTCGGGTATAACCAAACCCGTTATGTTTTATGGACCAACATAACAAACCTTGTGTTTTATGGCCTAAACACACCGCGTTGCTTACATTATTTTCTGACACTAAGCTAGATGTCGAGTCCTAATCTTAGCTAGAACCAATCTACTACTTCACAAATGTATTTTGTGGCCTAAAATACTAACCAACACACAATCAACCCATCCAAATATATACATCATTTAGATCTACACACTACTAAAGATTGGAAGACATGGACTCGATCTATATGTAATAAATGTTACAAATAGACTAACTAGACTACATAACTTCGGATCTTGAAGATGACCGAAGTTCTTCTCTTGCACTTGAGGAAAGGAGGAAAGGATAGAAGATTTGATCACATTTAAACAAGATTAACCAAGTTGAATGATCAAAGATTTAGAAAGATTTAGTGAGATCTAGAGAGAGAAAGAACTGAAAGAAAATCGTGGAAAATGGGTTCTGAAAATAGTTGGAGGTGACCCACTATTTATAGGAGCTGAAAAACAGCCTGGCAGAAAACGACGGTCCCATATATATTAGGGGGCTGTAAGATATTTAAGGGGGCCGCCGACCTATTTAAAGGACCGCCCCGACAGACGCTCCTGTTTTTGTCTTTTTGTGGTGACAAACTTGTCTGGTGAAAGTGACACTTGTTTTGGGGGGGAAAATGGCTAGATTTGAATTTTGAAATAATTACTACATAAAACATATCTTTATAATTAAAAAAATAATTTGTCTAATAATTTTTGAGCAAATTGTTTGGTTTTCATTTATAAAAATGTAATTGTTAAGACTCATAAAATTATTTTCTTTGATCATCCTACAAGTTTAATGTTTGTTTGTACATACCTTATGTGATTTACGTCGGGTGCAAACAAATGTTGGTGTTGATGTAGACTTGAGACGACGAGAGATGTATTGATGTAGACTTGAGTTGTCATGAGATGTAGATTCATGTATGCATTGATGATTTGTGATTACGAGTAACTAGCGCACTTTACGTTACGTATTACAAGTCACATGTTTGTCATCACCAAAAACATAAATAGATCGTATAGTTAAAATATGTATATATTGCAACTAACAACTCCCCCTTTTTGATGATGACAAACTATGTAAACTATAACACATAGTAAAGTTTAAAAGTTACTCGTTTACACTCTCTTCTCCCCCTTTTGTCGAAGCAAAAAGGTATTATGTGGATATGAGAAGAAGATATGATAAGATGGTATGTGCTCGGGGTATTTAGTTTTGAGGAGAGGATATGAAAAATAAAGGTGAATGTAATTGTGTGTTTCTTGGATAGTTTAGAAAAGGTCATGAGAGGTGAGAAGTAGGCAAGACAAGAGGGTAGGTACTTCGAGTGTATAGGTTGAAAGAATGAGGAAAAGGTAGGTGATCCAAGTATATTGGTTGGAGGAATGAGAAGACAACATGAGAAATAAGGTTGAGGTGGCTTTAAAGTGGAGGAGGTGAAGTATTTGGAGTACGAATGAACCCTTCATTGTATTTGACAATCCCTGATCCTATATTCCTATAAAGGTGAGCTTGCATCATCCTAGTGAAGTCTTCTATCATCATGATTTAACCAACTCCATACTATTTACCCACATTCATTCCTAGCTCCACCTATTCTCTTGGTCCCTTGATAATATCATTCTTGTTGTTGATCTTCTACAGATCTAATGGATCAAATAAATTACCATAATGCTCTATAAGTTCGTTGCAATTTAAGATTGAGTAGTGCGTTGTAAGTTCTCTCCTTGGTGTATTGCTCCCCTTGTTTCAGGGAACAAGGAATCAAGATATGTTGTTGCTACAAAATAAAGTAGTAGAACATTGCACATATATCATTATAGCAAAAACATTAGCTGGGGAACTCACACTGTACTTCTAGGTTTTATTATTCTAAAGTATGACACTTTTAAAAGAAAGTTAGAAGCTAGACACATGGCAACATTATTTAAAAAAAACAATCTAAATGATATAATTAAAAGATCAAGATGTTATGTTTCGGAGAAAGATTAGATGACTTTTGATAAACAAGAATTGGATTGTTTATTGATTGACACAAAAATATTATGAGAATGACATTTTTAAAAGTAGATGAATGACACTTAATATCTTGGCAAAATATGTCATATATATATATATATATATAATTTCAAAGAATAAAAAGAAAAATAAGACGAGGATGGAGACGATGTGCTCTTGGATGTGAATGAAAATGACTCTATAGGAAAGGATGAGTGATACTAAAGAAGGAACATGTTGACGAGAGGTTGATAGAAAAGATTGATATATCTTGTACTAACAATTGATGTGTATATGATCCTATCGGGACAAAAGTAAATGATTGGGAATTCAAAGGTTTGTTTGGTGTTTTGTTGGTTGACAATGTTGAGGAACAAAGGTGGGATGTGAAATGAGTAGTTTTTCATGGTGGGTAAGAAACTATGAGAGATCAACAATGTGGTGACACAATAATACTTGAAGATTGAATATCTTCTTTTATGTTCTTGACTTTCTAGAAAGTGGCAAGTTTAGCGAAGGAGTGACATTTGCATTTTGTAAATTTCTTAAATATTTCGGATGAAATAATTAAGTTAGGAGACATATAGGAGGAATTTTAATAGTAATAAGACTATTAAAAGAGAAGAAACGTTTAGACGTGAGAGGAAACGTTTAGACGTGAAAGGAAACGTTAGAGGAGACAAGACTTATTAGAGTGAAAAAGAACGTTTAGAAAGTGAGAAGAAACGTCGAGTAAAAAGGATATTAGAAGTGAGACGGACTATCGAAAGTGAGAAGATTATCTGAGAAAGAGGGAACCGTTTAGTAGTGGAAAACCAGACCATGCGAGGTGAGAAAAGAGGTTTACAAGAAGTGAGGACCAAGATGTGAGGAGATTTATGAGTATGACGATTGTAAGGATTGTATTTGAGAATGAGACACATTTCATTATGAAATTCACTTGACTCTTGAAAACATAAGCAACGATGCTTATGAGTGTTAGGATATGATGATGACCCATTGATCTATAGAGAGATATTGAGTATAGGTTTGGGTGTAGAGTAGATGTCAGCTCGTAGTAGAAGAGAGGAAATGTTTGGTAATGGATTAATAAAAGAATGAGCGGTATTACAAGCTTGCTGCTGACGGTCCCAGATATATCTGGGGGCCGCCAGAATAGATATGGGGTCGTCGGACCGCCAACAGGAGGGATGTTTGGAGAAATTGACAATTTTTTTTTTCAAAAAGAGTGATATTTTAATTTGCATTTCGTTAATTAAAAATACTTAAAGTACTTCGGATGAAGTAGTTAAGTTGTCACGACATGGAATGGAACACGGACTAGAATCGAAACTAGAAGAAAGAGAGAACGATTATGGGCAAATGTGTTCATATCCTAAACCTTGACGAAGATAATTTAACGACTCACGCTTGAGGGGTAAAGAAAGATTGTCGGTGATGTTATCTTCAGACGCAACCTTTTCGATGGAGATGTTTCCTTTTGGACATTGTCCCGAAGGAAATGGTGACGTATCTTCGGTGTGTTTCGTACACGAAAATAATAATAATAACTTAATAATAATAATCAATTAAAGAAGAGAGAGAAATAACGAAGATAGGACGGACGAGCTTGGGACAATGTCATAGATGGATGGTGGTCTTCTGAGTAGGGTGAATGTTATAAACACAATCATAGACGAGTATAAGGTTATCTTAAAGGTGGTAGCGGAAATAGTAGAGGAAAGAGATTAGCCATCTCTATGGTTGTAGAGGCATGGACGTGGTTGAGTGAGAAGGAAGAGGTGTGATCGAAAGATAAAGAGTGTTTTCATCAAGGAGAAAGAATGTTTCGTCAAAGAGATAGAGTGTTTTTGTCGAAGAGAAAGAATATTTCGTCGAAGAGAAAGAATGCTTTCATCGAAGAGAAAGAATGTTTTCGTCGAATAGAAAGAAGAGCGTTTTAACTTATGTTGTTAAACGGCTTGAATAGGAATTTTCAGATATGACCTTTAACATTTGCTATTGCAAGTTAAAGATACTTGAATATTTTGAATGAAAAATTCAAGTTGTCAAACCTACTTGGAGGGTATTAGATTTGCATCTAAACTTTTCCTGTGATAAAGAGTTGATTATTTGGAAGAAAGGGTGATGATGACTAAGGAAATGTGTGAAGGAAGACTCTAGAAGATTTAAGACTATTATATGACTCTTTTGAAAATTTAGATTAGTGACCCAGACGCGAAGAAAGATATTCTAGAGTGAGAATATATATATATATATATATATATAAGCATGCAAGTTTATCTAAGCATGCATCGACACAATAATCAGCAAGATTAATGTGTAAGACTGTATGACATCTAAACCTTATTTGTCATACATTAACCTAACATAGTGTAAGTGCACAATTAACATGTAAGTCATGTAAGATGACGCAAACAAAACATGATAATTTTAAATAAAATCATCATGTAAAACATGTTAGCATTTAGCACTTAGGAGCATGTGTTATTTAGATAAACTAAGAGATATTTTATCTAAATTGCTAGAAAAAGGCAAACGCTTTTACAAACAAAACATGACATTCAATAGCTAAGCAAATAAACGTTTGAGCATTAAGATAAACATGAAAGCATATAATTGCATTACGTGGGAGCATGTTATCATCTTGAACCTTCAAAGCACATATGTGAAATGCAAGTAGTCTAGATTGACTAAGGAGAAACCTAATTTCTACTTGCTTAGTGTGCACTCCTAATGAAATACAAAGTCTATCGATGTAGACTATCATTAGGCATATTTAGGAAGAGGCATTTAATCAAATTAGAGAATGAATAGTAGACTTTCACTAGTGGTGACTCCAATTCAGTGCTAACACGACCATTTTTACGGGTTATACCACGAACCCAACTTCACTCTTGGAAGCAATTCAACCGTTAGGTCAAATTGAATTTCTAGTGTAATAAATTCTCTAGTAGACATTCTCATGTTAGACAAAATAAAATTTCTATATTTTCCTAATGAAGTGTAGCATAGATTAAATTTGTTTGATCTTATCATAAATGGACCTTAACTAGACTTCAACTTAACATGCTTTATTCTGGTTTCGCATAATCCTAATTAAAGTGTGTGATTCTAAGGTTAAATTGATAGAGCAAACAAGTTGCTTGTAAGTTTACAGGAGGAGAATTGTGTCATCTAGAACATAGGAGTATGCTTAAGAGTGACAATGTTTAATGCCCTATAATGAGAGTGTTCAAATAATGCACCTTTGCATGTCTTTTATGAAAGAAATCCAATTAAGGTTATTTACTCAATTGATCTTGTGAATGTTTTTTGTTTAATTATGATGATGATTTAATCAAGGTAGTTACATGTACTGTTGAACTTTAAGCAAAAGATTCATAAGAGGAAGATGTTTTAAAATCTAATGCAATAGGGCGAATTTACCTAAACTGGAGATGAATCTAAGAAGAAGGATCCATCGATCCATGGAGGTGCCAAATTTGGGCAAGGATCATTTTCTCACTATTTGGGAGATTGTGTTTAAATTAGGTTATTAGGAGAAGCTTATATAAATTATAGGTTTGAGTTTTCGGAAATGACATCCAAGACTTGCTTATCAAGTTGGAGTACTTATGAGTTTCCCGTACGTCGTAAGAGACACAAATGGCAAGTTTTTGAATCTTTTGTTCGAGTTGGGAACCAACAAGTTCACCGGAAGTTATTATGATAATACCTCAATTGAGAATATTATATTTTGGTATTTTTACCAATTTGTGAATTTTATTTCTTTTTTATGGACAATGTTTTTATATTTTTGGTTTTTCTTTTGTTTTTATATGATAATCATACTAGTAAAAGAAAATGAAAAATATTTTTGTACTTTTTATATTTTTATAGAAGAAAATATTCACAGATTCAAACACAAATTGTCAAATGTAACGATAATCGTTTTCAGCCTCCCCGGCGACGGCGCCAAAAATTGATTCGTCAATAATATATATATATAATATATCATATGTATATTATATATATATATTATATATATTATATATATTATATATATATATATAATATAAGCAAACACTCAACCAATTACCTTTGCACAAGGAATGGTTAAAAGTTCACCAAAATAAAATACATATGTAGCCGGAAGTATGATTCCCGGGTCGTTTTGTCCCAACGAGGTGTCTTTATTAAAGTTGCTTAAAAACATGTTGTGAACAACTTTCGTGTTTTGCGTTTTGGCTAAAAACGACTTTTTAAAATCGAATCACGAATTGATAAACGATGTTTGAATATGACAAGGTTAGGCTTGGTTTTCTATTTCTACAAGTTAAATAAGCCAAAAGATTAAATAAAACCTAAAAAACAAAAGCTAAATAACTTAAAACCTAAAACGGGTGCGAAAAACAAGGGCTAAAAACCTAAATTTTTGAAAATTAAACCCTAAAACAAATTTAAAAGCTAAAATAGATTCTAAATGACAAATAACGAAGTTTTAAAAAACTAGACTAAAAACGGAGGTCGTTTGAGCCAAAAACGAGGTCAGACAAGAACGGGGACAATCCATTCTTTAGAAAAGAATTTTTGGAAAAAAAAATGAACATATGAAAACTTTTAACATTTTTCCTACAAAATATATGAAAAAAGAAAATTAAAAAAAAAGTTTATATTTTTCTGATTAATATTTATTTGTTATGATTTTTTAAGATTTAAATGATTAAAAAACTATAAAAATAATCTCAGAGCTAAAAATATTAACCTAAAATTTTTATGAAAATTACACCTACGTGAGAATAAGCTAGAACAAGCGTAAAAGCTAGAAATGGTAAAAACACTTAAAACTTTTAAACTAAGACACAAATAAGCTCAAATAAACTTAAGACAAAACCAAATAAGCTAGACTACCCCTAAATAAGCAAATTCAGCAAGCAATTTAGCCAAGTTAAACAAGAGAAACTCAGCAGTACTAACCACAGTACTAACAGTATTAACTATCAGTACTAACTAAGAGTTAGTACTGCTAACTTTAAGTTAGTACTGCTAGCTTTAACAGAACAAAATGAAACAAGAAATAAGCAAATAGGCTAAAACAGATATTTAACTACCCCTGATAAGCACTTCAGGCATAAGAATAAGCAACTAGATTAAACTAAAATGGCAAATAAGCTAAAAAGCTACAAACTGATAAACTATTAAAATTGCTTTGAAAAGGCGAAAAAAAAAACTTAAATAAGCTCTACTAAAGACAGTAAACGAAAGTGGGCTTAATCTACTCTAAAACGCTAAGGGAATCTTAAATAAGTAGAAACAATAAGCTAATAAGCAAAAATGAAAGAACAGTACTAACAGTATTAACTATCAGTACTAACTTGAAGTTAGTACTGCTAGCTTTGAGTTAGTACTGCTAGCTTTAACAAAATACAATAAAACAAGAAATAAACAAATAGGCTAAAACAGATATTTAACTACCCCTAATAAGCACTCAGGCATAAGAATAAGCAACTAGAATAAACTAAAATGGCAAATAAGCTAAAAAGCTACAAACTGATAAACTATTAAAATTGCTTTGAAAAAGCGAATAAGCTTAAAATAGCTTTACCAAAGACAGTAAATGAAAATGGGCTTAATCTAAAAAGCTAAGGAAATCTTAAATAAGCAGAAATAATAAGCTAATAAGCAAAAAATGAACCAACAGTACTAACAGTATTAACCACCAGTACTAACCTGGAGTTAGTACTGTTAGTTGAAAATCCCAAAAGAGAACTAGTAGTACTAACTATGGCTTGTTCTAAAAATCCCTCAAAGTTTTCAAAAGTCATTTTATTTCAAGCTGATTTGATCCTAATTTGTTAAAAATAGATTATCAGATAACAAAATAAGGCACTTATGAGCAGATTTCAATCAGTGATAAGCACTTAAATAAGCTAAATTAATCTAACAGTATTAACTACACATACTACCAGTACTAACTAGGAAAGTTGCACAAATCATTTTTGAACTGAAATCTAAGCAGGATAAGTACTAAACAACATAATAAAGCAAATTAAATAAGAAAATATAAGTAACAAATAAGCTCTATAAGCAGTTCTACAGTAAGTAAGAAAA
>BQNB010040335.1:5462-47482 GCA_026074375.1 Tanacetum coccineum
AGATGGTAAAACCGTAAAAGGAAGAAGATGAGATCAATTGTAAAATGACCAAAATACCCTCACGTGGGTATCACATGAGGGCAGTTAATGTGCGTTACTGAAAGCCGTTTGAGTGAGGGACCAACGACAGAAAACGTTTTGTTAGGAAAATATTGTAAACGGACTTAATACTGTTAGTATTAAAGTTAAGTCTGTTAGATATAGTTAGTTCTGATAATTATAGTTAGTACTGTTAGTAGTAGAAGTTAAGTCTGGTAGAGCAAGTTAAGTCTGCCAGCATTAACTTAAGTCTGGCAGTATTAAAGTTAATACTGCTGGGTCAGAATGTTAAGTCTGGTTGTAATTATAGTAATAGTTATCTCTTAGCGTTAATCTAGGAAGAGATAAGCATTATCTCTTAACGCGTTTAGGGTTCCTTATGCTTATAAAAGGAACGTAGTATAGTATTGTAAAGATATCAGTTGATTGAGTATTCACAATCAAATAGTAATAGTAATAGCAATTTTAGTATTTTGTTCTTGTTCATCTTGGTATAGATATTGATATTCCGCGTCAATATTTGTATTCACGGTAATCGTCTCTCATAGTTTCTTTGGATTTATCTAAAGGACTATAAGTCGTGTAAGGCTCATTCAGATTCTGTTTATAAGGACCTACATGTTACTGCTGCCAACTGTTGTGGGTAAATTTTGTGGATTCAAAATCAAATGTTAGACGACGAGTTCAATTTTATGAAGACAAAGATCTACATTGATAATGAGAGTACTATATGCATTGTAAAGAATCTAGTATTTCACTCCAAAACAAAACATATTGAAATTAGGCATGACTTCATTAGGGGTGCTTATGAGAAGAAACTTATCCAGGTGCTAAAGATTCACATTGATGACAATGTAGCTGATATTTTAACCAAAGATTTTGATGTTAGCAGGTTCAATTTCTTGATTGTTAACATTGGAATGATCAATCAATAGGCTGCATTAGTTAAGGGGAGGCAAGATGATTTGTTGTACAGTTTGTATGGAATGTTTTGTGAGCAGAAGAATCTTGACAATGGTGATGTTTTTCATAGAGTTATTTGGGTTCTAGAGAGTAATTGAAGAGAGCTATAGATGGTATTAAAGAACTCTTGTTGCCAGACTTGTTCAATTTTTGGTTGACAAAAGTTAGTACCGATAGGCTTATAGTTAGAACCGACAGTCAAAGTTTGTACCGCTATAAAGCTGTTAGAGAAAATACCGGTAGGGGTCTAAAGTTTAATTTTTGGCGGTTTCTTCGACATTGGGTTTGCTCCTTCTATACATACCCATCTCAATTACACAATTTATTCACCTAAACTCTCTTAATCGACTTCAATTAACAAACCCTAATCTTTCATCACCATGATCAACAAAATCAATTAACAATGGCTGGTTTGGATTTCTACTTAAAGCACAATATGGTTGCCTATTTGGAAAAGAATGATGGGAACACTGAGTTTCACCAGATTATGGACTTCCTCACATGCAGTTCAATCTACTTTGCACACACTATAAGTCCTATAGTCTCTACTTCGTTTGTTGAACAGTTCTGGACATCTGCTAAGTCAAGAATAGTCAACAACATTAATTATATAGATGCCATTGTTGCTGGCAAGCCTGTGACTATCTCAAAGGCATCAATAAGAAGTGATCTTCTTTTTGATAATGTTGATGGGATAGATACTTTGAACAATCAGGCTATATTTGACACTATTCAGTTAATGGGGTATGAGGGGGACCTAAATACTTTAACTTTTATCAAAACCCTCTTTTCACCTCAATGGAAATTTCTTTTTTATACCATGAATTACTGCATCAGTTCTAAAAGCACTTCTTGGGATCAAATTCCCACTAATATAATTTTTCAAAATTAATTTTTGATGGTATGATGAGACACTTAGATGCATCTAAGAAGTTTGTCATGTATCCAAGATTTTTACAAATCTTTTTGAGAAACCAGTTAAAGGATGTGTCTGTCCCTATGGATCACTTTCTAGTTCGAGCTTTAACTAAAAAGGTTTTGACATTTATGGTCAAAAAGGGTAAAAACTTTTTCAGGAAATGTCACACCGTTATTTTACTCTATGTTGGTTCAACCAACAGAGGATGAGGGTGAATTTTCAGAAAGACCATTTGAATCCCAACCAATACCCTCTCCTACTCACCTAAGTGACGACCAACCTGAGCCACAACATGACCCATCTCCCAGACCTTCTTCTTCTATCCCTATTCTTGATTCCAATTCAGAGGGTTCTGGTGGGAATCATGGAGGTCAGTCATCCAGTGATAGATCCCTATCAGGGAATGAGGATGGACTGACACTCCAAAGTGTATATGATCTATGTATTTCTTTGTGTACACAGGTCATAGCTCAAGCTGCAGAAATTAAAATTTTGAAGTCTCTGATCAAGCAGCTTAAGAAGAAGGCCAGACCTGTTATCAACCACCACAAAGCTTGGTTTAGGGCTGCTAGGTTGAAGAAACAGCAAAAGAAGAAGGATATGGATAAATTAAAGAAGAGAAGGAGTGTATCTAAACAGGGGAGGAAAGCTGTCAAATCTTCCAAAGGTGCACCATCTGTGCAAACACACACTGACTGGGATGCTATGGATACTTATTTTTGGAAGCTATGTTAAATGATGCAATGGACTACACTCAAGATGGTGATACATTGGTTGTAAAAGACAAGGGATTTGCTGAAAAGGGAGGAAGCACAAAAAGTACTGATCTGCAACAAAGTACTGTCAAGCCAGATGAAGGTACCGACAAGCAAAATGGAGGTACTGACAGAACAAAAGTTAGCACTGATAGTTTTGTTGAAGGTACTACTAAGATTAAAGAGCAAGTTTTAGGAGAAAGTGATACTCCAATAACTCCAACAATGAATTCAACCCATACTCTAACAGTTTTTGGTGATGATGAGACTATTGCACAAGTTCTTGTCACAATGAGTCAGAACAAGTTGAAACAAAAAGAAAAAGGAGTAGAGCTTAAGAATGTTGAGGATATTAAGAGACCAAGGCCTACATTAACAAGATCATTGTTAACATTGAAGCCTCTTCCTAAGATTGATCCAAAAGCTAAAGGCAAATGAATGATTAAAGAAGAAGATGAATCTAATACTGAATCAGAAGATATCAATGAAGCTGAAAATAAGTTTAAAATGCTTGCTAATGATGAAGAGATGGCCAGAAAGGTTCAAGAGGAATGGGAAGCAGAAGAGGAGAAGAAAAGGTTGGCTGAAGAAGAAGCAACTAAGGTTGCATTCACCAATGAGTATGACTTTATCCATACAAGACTCAATGCGGATAAGATTCTTACTGAGAAGCTTCAAGAAGAAGAGAGAGAAAAGTTCACCATAGAAGAGAGAGCTAAGTTGCTTTATGATACCATTGCTGCACAAAGGATATTTCTTGCTCAACAAAGATCTGAGGTTATCAGAGACAAACTTCCTTTAAGAACTCAGCTGAGAAACCAAATGATGACATATTTGAAGCATATTGGAGGAAAAAAGCATTCTGATTTAAAGACCAAAATTTTTGAAGAAATACTAGTTTTGTATGAAAACGTAAAAAGGTCTGAAGAAAACTTCATTACTATTGGTTCTGTTGAGGATGAGAGGCTAATGCAAGATTTGAACAAGAAAGCTAATGGTATAAAGAAAGATGATAGTATTAAGGAGGAAAGTAAAGAAGAAAAGGTACCAAAAAGAGATAACTTGGCACAAGAAAAAAGATGAAGTCAAGGAAAAGAAGATTCAGACAAAACACTTATGAGGATGATGAAACTAATATTGAGAAAGAGAATGATGAGCTGAGATTATGCTTATCAATAGCTTCAGATGAAGACAAGGAGGTGGATTATGAAATACTTGACAAGAAGTATCCTATCATAGAATGAAAATCTGAGTATCTTGGAATTAAACCACTGTATGATAAAACTAAAGACTTAGAGGAGATTAATCTAAATGTGATGATTAGAAGCAATGGTCAAAGGAGATACTTTAGTACTTTGATGAGAGTACTTTCCATATTTGATAGAGATGATTTAAATGTTGTATATCAACTTGTGATGGACAGTTACCAAGATGAGATACCTGAAGGTTTTGACAGAGTACTTTGGGGAGATTTAATGATAATGTTCAATCCAAGTGATGAAGATGAATTTTGGAACTCATAGCAGGATTAGAATGTAGTAAGTTGGAAGCTACATGGTTCTTCAGGGGTACATACTTTAATGACTGAGGCAAGATTAGTCATTCATATGCTTGTTGAGAAAAAGTATCCTTTGAGAAAGAAAGTGTTGTTACAAATGCTAGAATTAAAGTTGGAATCTGAAGAAGACAGTACTATGGCATTGGAGTTGATTAGATTTGTCAAGAAGCTGATTGTTTTGATGGAGATGAGGAGGATCTTTGAGTGTTGGTTTCAAAACCACACAACAAATGGTCATCAGTTCACCATGTTTAACAGACATAAGAACTGACTAGTCCATAAGAAAACGGCTTATGGTAAAGACTTCTTAAATCCGTTTATGGTTGACAATTTACCAAAAATTGTATGGTTCTCAACTCACCTTGCTTCATAGTAAAGAGTTGGCTAGTCCAGGATCAAACAGTTCCTGGTAAAGACAAATCAAATCTGTTGATAGCTGATAGTTTGCTAAAAACTATATGGTTATCAATGCACCATGTTATGGCAATGAAGCATTGACTAGTCCAAAAGCAAATGGTTTTTGGTAAAGACAAATCAAATCCGTTGATAGTTGATAGTTTACTAAAAACTATAAGGTTCTCAATTCACCTTGTTGTTTACAATGAAGAATTGGCTATCCCAGAGCAAACAACTACTGGTAAAGGAACATCAAATCCGTTAATGGCTGGTAGTTTGCCAAAAACTACAAAGCCAACTTAGTTGGATTGTTGTAGAAAAGATGTAGCTGTGTTGCAGACAAGACATGTAACTGAGAAGACAAGGATTGTAAGCTGCTAAGTGATCAAGATAACAGTACAAGAGTTCAATATTATCAAAAGTAAAGATCCAAGAATGATACAGAAAGGATCGAAGGTACTTAAGTTTATCTCATATTGAGTCCAAAATTTCACAGAGTGTTTGGATACATCCTCCATGAAATTCAAGATATCTACATCAGAGAAACATGAAGTTAAACAAGTTCAACAAACATGTTTAGCAGAGGATTGTTGGGAATTATGCTTTCCTGACTTAGTACCGCTAGTTGTAATAGTTAGTACCGACAGTTTTAGTTTGTACTGTTAGTGTTAGTTTGTACCGCCAGTACAACATAGTTAGTACCATTTAAGAGATATGCATGAGATATTATAGGAAAAGATATGCATTATCTTCTACACATTTTGTAAGTCTGTTAGGGTTTATCCTTGGTGTATAAAAGGAACCCTACGACATTAGAGAAGACACATCTCTCTCCAAAAAGAAAAGCAATCTCATAGTTAGTAATATGTAATCATTTTAGCAGATCAATACAAAAGTTTAGTTATTAATACTCATTGTTCTTCTTAGCATTATAAGTTAGTATCCGCATAACTTATAGTGTTTATAGTCATTGTTTCTCCTGTAGTTTGTGTGGAACTATCCATATTAACTACAATCCATAACAGGCTAGAAAGATCTATATTGAATTGGGATCTACACCGGGGCTACCCAAGCCCATGTATCACCGTATCGCATGCAAATGTTGAGCCTCCCAAGCTTATGTAAATCAATCAATGGGAGCTCACGGGTAACCACCTGTAATCCCCTCAATCCCTGATCATCAACTAAGCCAAAATGAGCTGCTAGACGCCCAATGAAGTGGCCTCCAGACAATTAAGCTCCACTCTTCCCCCCCTAACATGATGAAACAAATACTGTGCCAATATATATGGGAAGTTAGCAGTCCTTCGATCCATGTTGTGGAGATAGAAGAGATCGACACCGGTCACCTTCTCAGGTGCCTGCCCCCTACCCGAAATACTGTAAGCTATCATCCTGTGGCATAGTATCATCACAGGGTCTTAAATAAGAACATAAGAAGGGACAGGCCCCAAGAAGTCTCTATCAGAAGAGATCTCAATCCAATAATCCCTAAGATCCCCCTTGTCAGGGATCAATCTCTCGCTACCATCCCAGTAAGCTCCAAACCCGGCCTCTGCCATCTCCTGCTTATTATGTAATCCTAATGCCAGAATAAACTGTCTCCATATCTTATTCCTCCTAGCACCACCCAACTGGAAACATAATGTATCAGCAACATCTAGTCTCATCTTCGTATCACTCATCCGACAAGTACTAAGAAACTCCAAAATGAACTCTCAAACCAAAGGTGCTCGTATCCTAAATAATCTCCTCCAAGCATGACTCATAAACACCTACTGCCCATCTCCCCCAGTATAAACCTTCCTCAACCTCACGGCCAAATCTTGCCTCATCTCGGGAGTCAGACCCTCAAAATCTAGCAAAAGTACCCGGTTAACCGGCCTACTCCAAATTGTCTCGAGCCTTTGCTCGTAACTATGTACAATATGCTTTGTGTATCCCTTGACCTGGTTCCTGAGCCAAGGGTGTCTCTGATCTACAGCAGGTAAAGGTACCATATCTAAAAAATCAACTAGATCAGTACACAGATTTTAAATCATTATGTTGTGAGGGCAGATACAGCGTATTCATAGGCGGATACGTTGTATGTGAAGGTCTGAGGTCGATACGCCATATTAATACAATGAGATATGGCGTATGGGATTTAAAACATACAATCATATAATACTCCGTATTCAATTTATTGGATACGTCGTATTGAGGGTTAAAAATTTTAGGTAAAATTAAGTCAATATGTCGTATCCATGTTTAATGGATATGCCGTATTGCTTCAGTAGTTAAAATCAAAAAGGGGATTTCCCTTTATTTTACCCATTTTATCCCAGTTATTTCACCAATGATGTATTCAACTAATTCCATAATCCTAAAAAGGAGGGGGCGTATAATAGTCACATAAACCTTAAATCTAAGATATAAACCCTACCATAATTCTTATTCGAAAAAGAAATAAAAGAATAGATTAGATCATATCTTTCGATTAGGAGGCAAGAAATATAGAAACATGGGTTTGATTATCGAGATTAAAAGGGCGCGGTGAAAAAAAACTCTTGTGGAGTAAAAAAAGTGTGTGTGTGAAATGATCCGGCATGTTAGCTGGGTTTTTATACCCACGCAGAATTTGTCGTATTAGGAAGTGTCCAATACGCCGTATTGGACATTATTGATGACTTAGTCAAGTATGGTTGATACGCCATATAAGTTTTGCAATGATATGCTGTATCATTTGTGCCGGTCAATTATTCAAAGATTTTAACAGAGTAAAAGGAACGTACCTTGGCCTCCGCAATATTCATGTGTGAGCACCATCCTCATAATACCGTTTATATGAAAATGAATTTTCATCAAAAATTATCGTATAATCCTTATCGTCGGATTCGTCTAATGATATCCTGAAATCAATCATGTTTTCGTTAGGAGGACTTACTATGGGTTTACACGGGGGTGATGTGTCAGATGTTAATGTATTATCAAAGACTATGGCAGGAAATTCAGTCTCAAAGTCAATAAAACAATCATCCTCGTAGTTTTCAATTTTACCATACGTGGCAGTTTGCCAATTAAACGTTCGACCATGCCTTCAAACTTTTTCTTCTTCAAGTCTGATGTATTCCTCCATGGTGATATTTGGGTCGTTTATTTCTACCTGTAATGAATTTACTATGGAGAAAAAGGTCAAATGGTCTAATACGTTGTATTCAGTAGACTCAATATGTCGTATTAAACAGAAATAAACAACGCAAGAAATTAAACACACAATTAAATTAAACAATTAGCAATTCGAATTAATTAATTTTACACTAAGTAAGTTAAAGGTTAGAAACACTAATAAGAATAAAGATTAAACTATTCACTCCCCGACAACGGCGCCAAAAACTTGATGTGTCGTCGTGTGGTGTATAATTAGTGATTATCAAGTTTTACATCTATATTTAGCCGACAAACCTAAAGACAACACTTTAACGGGCAGTGTACCCGGTCAAGATGTAGCTTCATGGTAAGTAAGGTGTCAAACACTAAGAGCGAGAGTTAACCTAATATTCTATTAGTATTTTAATCTATCTAGATTAGTCTAATTACTTGTTAAACCTATGCTATACATATTTACTAGTGGTAAATGGGGGGTTTTTTAGCCTGAGAGAGTGGCACACGTTTGGTGGTGACAAAGATTAATTCTAAACACAATAAACACTAAAGCAAATAAACACAAGATAAAGAAGCGGTGCAAGCTAAATAATATAAAACTGTATTAACCATGTTAAATCCGATTAAATGATGATTTGTTTGTTTAGTGAAATGGCTACTTATTTCGAGGCGGCATATCATTCTTAATACATAGGAGGTTCTTCATCCTAAGACCTAGATATGAACAATTTTGTCATGATTAACGCATCCGCATAAAGCATCCTATAGTCTAATGATAATCTATCATAGGGAATTAAAGTAGTGGTGATCCTGTTAATACCCTAGCCCATCGAGACATTACCCACTTATTGCTTGATGTTGTTTTAAACACCGGTAGTCCACCACCAAAATCAATACCAATTAATTAAGAACAATACTGGTTGAACAATTATCGGGTCACATGCCTGTCTAACTAAGCTCATAATGAAAGGGTAAGGACAAGGTGTCATTTGTGATCCTATTGGTTCTGGCATACAAAACACAACATGGAGAGCTATTTCGGCATCTAGATTATTGGTTAAGTCTCACTAGACCTAGTTAAATGATAGGTCGCATGTACAAGCACATAAAGTATAAGGCGATAAACATAATTAAACAACAATGATAAATTAAGCAAGCCGAATTAAAACAAACCAAACATTATAATCTTCATTAACATGGCTAATACCCGATGGTATTAGCCCATAATCATTGTCATTTTAAAAACGTGATCAAATAATTAAAAACTGAATGATTAAGAAAGTAAGAATTACACGATGTCTTCTATGGAATTATGGTTAGTGCTTGCCCTTGGCTGCTTCTAATATTTTGGAAAATTCGACTTTAGAGTGTATGGTATAAAGAATGTAATTTTTGCACACCGAAACTCATTTTTTGAGCCTCGTATTAATAGTGTCTAAGAATAGCCTGGATACGCCGTATGGAGCAAGGTGCATACGGCATATAGGTTTAATTTCCTTGGAGTTCGCGATAAGATCAAATCAATCAAGATTAATTGCCATCAATCACATTAACTTCGTATCTTTGACTAATGACCAGCTATGCATATGGCGTATAGGTGAAGGGTGATATGCCGAATTGAGAATTGATTAATATGCGTATTCTTGTGACGAGCTGGCCCTGATACGCCGTATCTTCTTTACTGGATACAGCGTATAGTAACAGATAACATCATTTTAGCTCGAGAATTGCTCCTTTTAGCTTCGTCTTCACAAGTTACTCCATAATTACTGCAATCATAAACATTAAGTAATTAAGTACCAATATCTTGCATTAATTATATAAAAGTGGATTAAATGTATAGGATAAATGATGGTAAAATGTGACGCTATTTGATAATATCAATAGTTCATACACATGAGTTACACGAAAAGACTACAAAAGAGACGTTTATAAAATAATGAATCACATTCAATTTATTTAAGAGATCAGAGTTACATAGGTCCCCAAACGGTTTTGGAAAAAGATTCTAAGTGAGTTAAAATTAAGACTCGATTTCCCAAAAACATTTTTTCAAATGTGAAACGTCCACCAAATCCAATCCTTGATATTCGCGCATCATTCCCCTCAAAGCAAGCACAACCATAATTAACTGGGATAAACATGCTAAAAACGTCAACAAAAGTTGAGTAAATTCATAGAGTTTAAAAATTAAGCATTTTGAACACAAGTATAGTTCATAAAAATCCAACTTGGTAACTAGGCAATTTATATCGTATTCCACTTGCTAAGAGCTCATGCACCGAACCTTAACACTTTTATCATCTGAAGATAAGTACTGACCGGATGGTATACCACACACCCTTTGTCTCAATACAAAATATCCGTTACAGGGTGTTCTCTATTCAATTCAGAATTCAAACCCCAGACAGGGTTGTCAAACCCAATAGATCATTTAATTGCATTAAGCGTTTATCTCCTCGGTAATTAATGGGACATGATACAAGGTATAATAACTCACAGCAATCGAATCATATCACATATCAAAAATCACTTGTGTTCGATTTGTATAAACAAGCATGTATCCCCCTCGCAGGTTTATAAAACATTTAAAAGATTTAAATGTGAGGCTATGAACACACCTTGATCGAAGACACGATCAACAACTAGCAACCACGGAGTAACAACAAATAACTCGACCGCGACCTAGAATTATATCGCGCAATTAGAGAAATAAATAGAAGTTCGTCGACTCACACGATCATCGAACACCAAACATACAACACACATCTCACCCACACACACTATAATATATATATATATTATTTATATATTTATATATATATATATTTATAATATTATATATCATATATATATATATTTTTTACATATATACAATATATATATTTATATATATATATATATATATATATATATATATATATATATATATATATATATATATATATATATATTAATATATAGGTGTAAAACCGCCGGGTGGAAGGTATGACTTGTGATGTTGTCTACTAAAATTTAAGTAAAGGTAAATCACTTATACAAGTTTTCTAAACTACGATACATAAGTTCCACTCATAAATAGCTAAACGGATTATTGCGCCATCGAACTCCCATTTATTCTTTTTCACAAGAAATGGGAGTCTGTTCTTCTGTCTTGATACGCTTTGTTTGGGGCTCTTCGGCTTCTTGTTCATCATTGTTATTAAGAAGGTTATTGACTGCATCCGCACCCAGCAAATACACGTGTTTGCTTCTAGACTAATCAGATGATTGCTCTTTTTCAGGATGATTTTTAACCTTGATGAAAGATAAAAAAGGATCAATATCAAGCATCAAATACTGAAATTAAATTAATAAATGTGTACATTCTTAAAGTAAAATGATTGTCACCAAAATGACTATAATAAAGAGATGTTACCCAACATATTGCATGATATCCCATATGACATCCATATGAGCATCTGACTTTAACCCCAAAGGATTCACATGAGTTCCAGAGATGCGATATTCAGCATTGATCACAACATACCTGAATATTACGACAGAAGGGAAAGTGCGTTTAAGGGTTGCACAAAGATTGTGTAGACTCAAGAAAAGAGGAACATCATGAAATTCTGTCTGTGTGTGTTAATCAAATAGATACACTTGATAAACCATTGATGTTATGGGTCGTTTTAGCATATGAGAGCAGCAGCTCATTATTGATACTTCAGGGAAACAGCAAGACCAGCTGCATGTACCTTAACCTCCAAATAATCCCCTTCATGGAATCTCCGGATCACCTCAATTCCTGAATACTCAAGAACAGTAGCTAATGTATCCTCTAGTTGAGTATTTTTGTCTAACCATACATGCGCTTTGAGTGAATCAATTTCCCTTCTTGCACAAACCTGAGAAAGTTGACAGAATAGTGTTAAAAGATTATTCCAAAATGATATAAAAATGATGTGTGCAAATTATAAATTTTACACTGTCCAAAGGTACGCTCTTCGCATTCCTCATTTTGACATCAATCACACGAGTGCTCATATCAGCCATGATACCTCTGGCTTTAACAATTTTAGGAAATTTCACATTGTATCAGCCTGATACAACTAATGGGCCTCCATACAAATCTGGAATACGAAATGGGTACAACTGCAATATATATTAGTATCAACTAATGCTCAAAAGTGATAAATAGGTTGACTGGACCATGAACTGGATTTAGATCACTATGGGTATAAACAGTGTGTCGGGCAGTGTACCTCAAGTGAGTCGAGATTCTCTCGGCCATCAAGGGTTACAAAATCATTTAAGAGAACATGGAATAAAAGAAATTATATGCATTGATTTAAGTTACCTGAAGATTGAGATCAAGCATTAAGAATTTGAAACTAAATGTTATGTAAATGATTAAACATTTCCTTTGATCAATCAAGAAGATCTAATTCTCCTGATTTCTATTGGTGCTAGTCATAGAGGGTGGCCGGTTTAAACCACGTGTGTTCATGATGGCATAGACTGATGGCTTAATCTGCATTTCCACGAAGATATAAGATTGAATAAAAGTGAAAATTCTGCCTTATCAATCATAGTGCATGTGCTACATCTTTTATAAATACATTAAGAGAACTTGCGGCCAACTCTTCGAACTACATGATGCACTGTGATTCCCTAGCAGAATTTTGTTGGGAACATATATCACTTGCTTTGCCTCAACTTGTCTAGCTAATGTAATGATTTATGTGTATAAACATGAAGCAAAAGATATGAATCAGTAAATCATTCTTCACTTAATCATAATTTTCTTTCAAAATCACATATACGTCTGGCTAATTACCTATCTTCTATATCTTCCTGATCGAGTGCATTGACATATTTTTCATAATATTGTTTGTAGAACCTCTTAATTTCCTAGTGCGTTCAACATGATCGTCTATACATATGGCATCGCCAACACACATTCCAAATTATCTGAGAGGCTTTTGATCTCTAATCTTTAATGAAAGCAAGTTTAAGAATGAGATGAGTTAGTTGATTGGGTCTTTAGACTATGTTGTGTACTTTTAAATGACAGCAAATACAAATGATTACCAAAAACTGAAGGGAGGTTTTTCACAAAAAGAAGGCCATATCAATATTAAAAACTTTGTGTTCTTTGTGCTTTAATGAATGTTATAATAAAAATGCTAAAACATATCCAGTTCAATGATTCTTTGAGACCTAAAATGTGAAACAGCATATTTATACTATTTTACATCAAATGTTGTTCTTTATCTAAACGTACAAGCATAAAAGCATGAGAACGAAAAATAGGAACAAAAAATAAAGAGAGGTGCAGTATCCTGATCAAGTGTAAAGGAACTTTAAAGCATTTAGTGTTGGAAAACATAATATGTTAATCTTTGTTAAGGGCTGCAGATTTTCTGGTTTGGGCCGCAAACCCAATAGACAGAACCGAAACCCAAGTTAGATTAGCAGTTATATACGGTTAGTTATAGGGTTTAGAAAAGACATGTTGTTTACTTTTTATTAAACGGTGTATACCTTCACAAAACACACCGATTCACTTTGTATATATAGATAGGATCTCTGTAAATCACATTAACCCTTTTCCACTTTATATATTAGATTATTATTAAGGGTTCAAACCCATCTTCTTCGTTCTTTTTATCCTTGAATATATGATGTTGTCATGATGCTTGTTTACTCGTTATACGATCCTGGAAATCATTGAAGACCTGTGCATATCGATTTATATATGTTTCTACATTTAGCAGATTAATAGAAGAAGTACTAAACAATAAGTGAGACCGTTATGTGAACATGTGAACCTGACCTTTTCAATATTATAACGGATTATTTTGGCACTTCCACACCCATACATATATTGAAATTGAATGCTCAAATACATTTTTAAAACAATTCACACTTGAAAGATTGAAGAGTTTTCACACCCAAGTAATGAACATTACCTCTTCTTAAAGAATCCATCATCAGATTTTAAATCTACGATATCGTTATATGATATAGTACAGCTTCTTGATTAAGGAGCTAAGGAAGTCAAATATAAAAGATGTGCATCAGGTTGGATTTGAGGGCCAAGAGTATTAAGCTTAGAAACATTCTAGTTGCTTGTCGGTTTGTTCTTGAAGATCATTGAGTTGCTTTTTGATATGCACGAATCCATAATTTCTTTCTTGGCTTTTCACCTAATAAAAATTACACCAAAACAGATTACAAAAAAGTTGAACATGAAAAGATTCTACGTAATTCTTCATGCAAGTAAAATAAAAGTGTAATATAATTAGAGAAGTGAAAGGAAAAACACAACTTGATCATTTTAGAGGATTATCTGAAAGAGGAGCCAGTAGAAGGCGTAGAACAATAAGTGGAAGTAGGTGATGTCCAGGCAGTTAGAAACACTGAATGCAGAACATGTTATTGAGCTTCACAATATTTAGATGATTCATTTTACGCAATGACGGTCAAGAATAAAGAGTAAAGTTTTAAGGTGGAAGCAAGAACAAAAAACTAAGTGATGAAATTGCTCTTACCTTACTTCCCTAAAAATTATGCATTCTTCCCATGAATACTCTGCAAAACACCCAATGTAGAGTCAAAAGTAACCAAACAAAAAAATAAGATTGTTCAAAGAATCATTAAAAACGACAAAAATGATCATTTAAACATGGAGATGAGGTTGTTCCTAATCACTCCTTCTTGACTTTTGACTTCCACGAACTGCTTCTTTGGTTTGCTTGATTCCTCATCTTCTTTCTCTTCATAGTCATATAGATCGATTAATATCCTTTTATTATCATTATCGTTTCTTCCTCCACTTGCTGATGCACTTTCTCAAGCTTCAATTTTCTTGCCTGGTGTATCCAATATGAGTTTGACTTAGGGGTCATGACAAACATTCTTCTTGACATGATGCTTGTTTCTGGAGTTGCAAACTCACCATGTAAATTCCTAAATATGATAGAATTATAAATTTGTAAGCTTATGTATTGTTTACCAAGTTGCACCTTTTGGATATGTTAATAAAAATTAAACGACATGACCATAAATCCTTTCTTAAAGTAGTCAATGAGAACCATGTCCTCAAACACAGCTTGACAATGATATGTGTAATTGTTTTTTTATATTACTGTGAAAAGAGAAGCTTAAAACGTACCTTTTTCCGACCATCACATACATTTCCTCTTTAGGGGAGTAAGTGTCAGTATCCTAGCCAGGGTGCTTCTTCATTATTTCCCAAACAGATTTACCACATAGCTTAATGAAAGTAGTGTCAAAGACAACCAACGGTGCAAAACTTGAATCGTAAATAATCTTGATGATGCATTTGAATCTGCAAGACAAAAAATAAAATGGTTTATTACTTTAAAAAGCATTAATTTGACAAAAAGGCATAGCAAAACATTTGTGCAAAAATTATATCGTTTGGCAACTTGGTAAACAATTCCATGAACTTCACATGTATAAGTCGGCTTTCGATTCCTAGAAGCGCTTGACGTAGAACCTTTAGACACGACATGCTCCACCTTCATACTGCATTCTTTGCCAGCAATGTAACACCAACCATGTTCACGATGGATACAATGAATGGTTTCATAGACAACACACTCGAAGTCTTTAATATTTGTTTTACATTTTATATTGTATCAAGGCAAATGGAATTTGAGTATAAAAAACTACTGGTTCATAATCTTTTATACTCAAAACCATCGTCTTGAATGTATCCTAGAAAAAAAAATTCAATGGTTAACATGGGCTTTTAAGGACTGAACAAAGTAGTTTTACCTAAAAATTTGTATCAGTAAAGTCTAACATAAGTACACCGTAACATAATAATCAGAGGTCACACAAAATAATTAATAATCTTTAAAGAAAGTTCACTTCCCTCTTGATAAACAAAGGCAAGGAAAAGGCAGCTATCTGTTTGATTCAAGAATACAACAAATAAGTAAGTACATCAATGCATCAGTTTGTTAACTATTAATGATAAATTGCAAAGAAAACAGTGGGTTGAGTTAAAAAAAGGGTATATTACCTGAGAGTTGTAGAATTTTAATTCTCTACTATGCTCAAGTGCTCCCTCAACCTTTTCGATTGGGTTTATAGGAATCTTGAAGTCTACAGGTGGTCCATCCGTTGAGCACAATATGAACCCAGTAACACCACTGCATTACAAATAAAAAACCGTGAGCAATTTTTTTTCTTTTTTTGGTTTTTATTTGATTATATGCATGTTTTTTCAAAAAAAAAATATTTTATCTCTCAACTGATTTTTAAAAATTGAACAAAAAGATAATATTATCACACCTGGGATACGTTGGTACACTTGTCCACGCGTAATGAAAAGAACCCTTGAATATCTCACAACAAACATTGATCATATCCTAAAAAAGATGAGTATGAAGCCACATACTCTCTGCCATGTTACAAAGAACACCCCTAGGCCTTAATGCCATTGCTAACATCTCAAAGAAAGGATTTTCCACGAGCTCCAGTACAGGACCTACACTCGATAATAAGACATAAGTCAGACTTAACTCAACACATATATATATCATAATATGAAGTAGAGATAAAATATCATTTAATCCTGCTGACCAACACCAAAGTGCTATTCCACAAGCAAAGGTACATCTTTCATATGCTCTTGGCTCTGATCTATTGTTGGCGCATACCAATCATATTAGACAACTTTCAGTATACCAAGTGATAAGGAGGTTTACACATCTGTATTAATGGAAAGAAACCTACCACTTCAAATCACCTCACTCACCAATCTATTGATGTAGAAGAGAGAAAAACATAGAATAAATAACACGCTTATCTAGAAAACTATAGCAGAAACTATAAAATACAAACTGTCGGCATGTATATTAAAGCCGACTCACTTCCGTTCTAACTCATCCACTTTCACTTCCGTTTTAATTGATAGTTTCAGCCTTGCAGGGCATATCGACACAAATTTATAGAACCCATGGCTAACAAAGAAGACAACCTGTTAAAAAAACAACATTAATCATTATTATTCATAAAAAAAATATAAAAACTCTGTAATAAAGCGATAAAAGGTTGATCAGTTTGTATGTCAGCGTTAACATCATGGCATGCATCTCATAATTAATTCTTTATAGGTTACTTGGAAGCAAACTGTGCATATTAACGTAATTTTTCGGTAATAAAAAGCAATTTGTTATTGACACAAACACATATGGCAAACCGTAAAAGAAATATTCCCTAACTAACTAATCAGTTGTTTTCGTAAGACAAAAAAGAAAAATACGAAAAAAAACTCTAAACACTCTAGCTAAACTTCATGGTATGAAGGCTGTCGCATACAGGAGTTGAAAATTCTGGTCATTAGGGATTTGAGAAAAAATGCGTATTTTTTTTATTATGATAAGCGTACCTTTTTTGAACATGAGTTTTAAATATATTTTCCAAATTTATCTCAAAAGATAATTTTTTAAAAGCATAACATATTTGATTTTTCATTGTATATCAAAACTTCTGGCTTGCTCCATTGGTTGAGGTACTTGTTTGTGAACCCGTAGACCCAGGTTCAAATCTTGTAATAGACATAATTTTTATAAAAAATCCGAAATTTCTAATGAATATTAAAAAAAATCCAAAATATGTAATAAATATTAAAAAATCCAAAATTTATGATAAATAGTGATGACATGACTTGCATGATGACATGGCGTTATGACGTGAAATAAAATTGTCAAATGCCTCCTGTTATATATATATATATATATATATATATATATATATATATATATATATATATATATAATTGATATATAAATGTATAATATATATAAAGAAGCGACCATGATCCACACTTAGCCTCTAAATCTTATCTATTAATTGAAAAGAAGACCAAAATCCTATTTAAATTACTTGATTCACATTATTGGAGAACTTTCTATTTGGAAAGTTATAATTTTTGAAATTACCATTTTTTAGAAATTCCGTTTGTACTAATACCAAAAATATTTTCTCATTCATCAATCATCAATACAGCCAATGCCTAACATTTAACTACAACCATGACGTTTACATTTCGCATACATATACAAAAATATATATACATATACATATACATATACATATATATAGATATAAAATATATTAATAAATATACTTATATATATATATATATATAAAGATATAATATATTATATATATATTATATATAAGGGCGCGTTCAAGTGAAAGGTATAAAAATATGAGAGAAAAGAAGATATCTTAACCCTCCATTACACACCCATTCTGTTTTTTACAATCTAGCAAATGCCTAGATCAGTACCTGAATTTACACTAATTACTAAACAAGGGTAGATTTGTAATTTAAAATAATATATATAAAAAAATACACATACTTCACACAAACCTAAGGTGAAAACAATTACTATACTTTCAGAACAAAACTACCCTACACTGCGTCGCAACCACCACTACATCGCCAGCACAACCACCATTACACCGCCGTTCAAACTACCGCCGTTCAAACCATCACTACACCGTCGTCGCCATGGCAGCACCTAGCACCTTTCTGCCACTAATTTGGAGGTTATTAGGTTAAAATTGCTTTTCAAAAGGTTAGATTCTTACACTTTCATCATTCACATATTTGTAATTGGTGTTCATTTTGACAATTGCTTGTATTTTTTGTTCATTTTTCATTTTTGTTCATGGGATTTTGCATATCTAACTGTTTGATGAAATGCCTGAACCAATATTGCATAAGCTGTGAACTTTATTTGATGATTCATTGTTTTAGTAGTCTTGATAGTACTTACGGTTATGCTTTATTAATTATAGATTTCGTTTTCACTCGACAAAGGTATATGTGATCGACGTGAATAAGCACATTTACAACTACAAGTATTATAATATGTGTGAAGAACCTTTTCACATGTGAAATATACGTCTTGTAACTTTTTAAGATGTGTGAACAACTTCGTCACATGTGAAAATGCGGGTCTCATAGCTTTTTAAGATGTGTGAAATACCTCTTTCCCATGGAGAACTATTTTTAAGTATGTAGCTTTTGGATTTGTGTTGATAATACCTCTTACTCAGGGGGTATTTAATTTTGTAGACTGGGGCGGGGGGGCGGTTTACATTGAACTTTTTAAGATGTGTGAACAACTTCGTCACATGTGAAAATGCAGGTCTCATAGCTTTTTAAGATGTGTGAAATACCTCTTCCCATGTGAAAATATACGTCTCGTAGCTTTTTGAGATGTGTGAAAAACCTCTTCACATGTGAAAATATACGTTTCGTGGCTTTTTGAGATGTGTGAAAAACCTCTTCACATGTGAAAATATACGTCTCGTAGCTTTTTGAGATGTGTGAAAAACCTCTTCACATGTGAAAATATACGCCACGTAGCTTTTTGTATCTGTAACGATGACGACTGATCGTTCACACCTTCAAAATGTTTCCCAAAAGCTAGGTCTTCTATGATCCACCACGACACAAGGTGTCCAACAACCACAACCTTACTGAAGGCCGATGACGACTGATCGTTCACACCTTCAAAATGTTTCCCAAAAGCTAGGTCTTCTCTGATCCACCACGACACAAGGTGTCCAACAACCACAACCTTACTAAAGGCGTTTCCAATACTTTGCATTCCAATAGGCAATTCAATAATTAGCTGATCTTTCCATGATCATCCCTAAGGTCTCACCCGTCTGCGTTCAAAACCAGCTGAGAAAGGGCTATTCCGGTTTGCTATTGGCTTTCTTATGGAATGAGTCTTTGTTGCTGTGTCAAAGACAGCTGCTGGTCCCATTGAGCTTGTCAAGTTTCTGATCCAGAACCAAGACGAGATGGTCAAGGCTGGTAACCAAGACGAGGTGAATGTTTTTGACTTACCATCAGAAAAGGGTTTGCATCCTTGTGGAGAAGAAACACTGCATTCGTCATCCGTTACTTACCAACTCAAGTGAGTATTCATATCTCACGTATACTTGGATCTTATTCTTAACTTTTATTATTGTCTCACATTGAGTGTTGTATGTGTTTGTTTAACTTTCGAGCTCTTACCTTTGCTCGTAAGGATTACTTGAAGTCTTTTCAAGTTTAAAAAGGACATAAAACTGTCTAACCTGACCTATTTCCACATCCGCGGAAGTGACATGTTATAGTCCTTCACCCGATCTGCCAATTTTGCTAATTTTAGAGTCTCTCAGATACTTCTGTTGCTTTTGATTTTTCTTTCTTTAGATGTTTGAAGCTTTTTTTATTTGTAAATATCTACCTAAGGTTTGTATAGTATAATGGTACAATACTTTAAGTTAGCTTTCATTACTTCTCATGAATAGGACCTGCTGATTGTATCTGGTATGTTGCTTCCTGTAAACCTATTGTTTTTGTTGTAGACATTTTTGCTGTGGCAACTGGGTTTTTCTGCTCTACTTCTAGGAAGGAGATACTCGTGGAATAAAATTGCAAAATGTCTACTTGTGGCTGTTGGACTGGTTACAGCTATTGCAAGGTGACATATCTCTCTTTTTATAACAAACAATTATTTGCTGGGTGGTCGAACACGTATTAATTCTAAACCTAAGGTGCTCCTTATTGATAGAAAATCACTGTCTTACACTATCAACAACACAAAGGCTTACACTCACTATTGGAGCCTAAAGTTTGGAACTGCGCATAAAATTTTCGCCCAAACATGAAGCACTTTTCGGGTGTAATCTGATAGAAAAAGATTTTCACAAGTCAAGAAAAGCCCACTATTTCTAAATGGAATTATAAAAAGACACAAGGTGGTCATTTCGACACTGATACTTATAAATGGATCAGCATGGGTCGTGTTTTAACTTAAGCTGATCAAACAAAAAAATGTAGCTACAGGAACAGGTCATGCAGGTTGCAGGTTGCCCAAAATCTACATTTAATGCATACATCCCAAATCATATAGCTAAAGATTCAGATCATTGTGGCAACACTATAGTTTTTTGTTATTATATATAAGTATATAACACCTTAATATAAAAAATAAAAATTGGGTACAAACAATGTCTGTTGGCCACCTAACCAAGATCATACTCATGCATACTAAAATTGACTTGTAACAAATCAAACCCATTTGCCAAAAATATTCCAACATGTCCATCAGCCCCCCCACCCCCCCACCGCAAGAT
This sequence comes from Tanacetum coccineum, assembly GCA_026074375.1. NCBI lineage: Eukaryota > Viridiplantae > Streptophyta > Magnoliopsida > Asterales > Asteraceae > Tanacetum > Tanacetum coccineum. The sequence goes on from BQNB010040335.1 coordinate 26,410, forward strand.
ATACCGTAACAAGCTCAAATATATACCTTTGCTAAATTGTTGAAGCTACCAAATGTAATAAAGCAATTAGAAGGGAATCCATAAATCCAAGTGTGTTTCTTCTTATTTTTTGTTTTTTTAAACAAACATTAGCTATTTTATTCAAACATTACATATATATAGTCTACTTATTAATTAATCAGTATATTCATTATTCTTGAAGATACTTCGAGCCGACATTCGAAGACTCTTTTGTTGATTGCTCAACTACCAGCTGTTGCTGCATATATTTTTATTTAATAAAAAATGATAATTAAATATAAATTTAATTATTTTTGTGTCGGTATGCGTTGTGTTTAAAATTTTGCGAGGTTATTTTAGTCGTTTTCTGCTTGGTTTCAGGTCTCGGGTAAAACTGAAAAGTTGTCTGGAATGGCGTTTTATGACAAAAGTTAGTATACCCTATTATCAATAACTCATTTTGGCGGGTCGTTTTTGATAGGTCAACTTAGGAATAACATATATCTTCTCGCTTTCAAGTCAAACAAGTTATAAAAATAAATTTGTAAATGAGAGATAATAATAATTATGAATTATTATTTAGTTACGTTTCAAATATTTACTGGCTACGCGGTAATTGTTTTTATGTGACCGTAAAAAATCAAAAAGTCAAAAAGTCAAGTCGAAACCAAAAAGTCAAAGGGTAAAATAGTCATTTAAAATATGGAAAATTGCCGGTTGTGACATCACCTACCCCTTAAAGGAGTCTCGTCCCGGGATTCGATTTGTGTTAACCGATTGTATGATCAAGAAAAGATTTAAGATTTAACAAACTCGTTTTTAAACATGGCATTGATAACTTTATTCTGCAAAAATTCAATGTTTCGACACTTCTTAATATATATAAATTTTGGCTAAGTTCGACCAGGATATATAATCCATAAAAATAATTATTTTAGAAAAATATCATTACAAGTTTTATGATTGATATAAACGTGTTATAAAGGAAAGGCTCTTAATAGTGAACTTTATTCAGCAAAAATTCAATGTTTCGACACTTCTTAATATACATAAATTTTGGCTAAGTTCGACCAGGATATATAATCCATAAAAATAAGTATTTTTATAACACCTCGTATTTTAGGTCATTGTATGACATTATGAAATTCACAATTTATTTTTAGGGTTTTACGCGTTTGCTCTTAAACCGTAAACGTTAAGTTAAATCGCGTAAACTGAAAATGATCATACAATGTAAACGGGCATTAAAGGATTAAATGTTTGCATCAAACAAGTGTTATATGATTATTATGAGGATAATTAATGACTTTGTTTATCTTATTTTTATCGGCTACGTAAAATGCTTACGTTTCATAATAAAATACGTTTAGGCATACCCGGAAGTTCTAAAACCTAACTACGCCTAAACGAATACCCACGATTATACCCAAATACTTCTAGAATAATAAATATAACATCACATATATACACATTATGCCGAAAATTAGAGGATGAGACCAAGTATTCATCACATTACATAATATCTAGATATTTCATAAAGGTAACTCTTACACCTTTTACCAACTTGACTTGTTAAACTAAACTAGGGTTAGAAAGTAACCATGGTTAGGTTAGCAAGATATTTATACTATAAATAAGCATGCATGCATGAGAAATGTTTACATACTCTTATACTTTACAAAACTTCATTTTCTTTCTCTCTTTTACTCCCCTAGCTCACGGCTCAAATAAGCTTTAAAACAAAATCCACACTTTGATTTTGTAAGATTATACAACCCTTTGCACAACATACTTAAGGTATTCTAAGGTGTTTGCAAGCTTTGGTTCATCATTTGCAAGTAATAAGAAGAAAAAGGAAAGATTAGGGTTTTGGAAACCTAATCTAGGGTTATAAGCTTGGAAGCTTTGTTTTTGAATCTAAACACGGGTTTAGAACTTATTTCACATCTCTTACATCATTACTAAGGTTTTCCTAATTCCTTTATACTTTTACTTCTTATGATTTTATGTGTTACATGTTAAATATAGCCATAATCACCACTAATGACTTTTGAATATGTAAAATGAGTTTTTATTTGAGTTTATCAATTTATACACTTATTCTTATGTCATATGGTCCTATATATCATGGAAAAGTAAAAATAAAAGTATGTTAACTTATGGATTAAGTATAAACATGTTTAGGTTAAATTAGGGTTTTATAATGTTTCTTAAACTTCACATGTGAAAATAATGAAAGTAAAAGGGTTAAACTTGTTACAATGAATTTACAAGGACTAGGGATGATATTGAACCTTATTATAAGTACCACAAGTGTCAAATGTATTTTTAAGAGTTTTTATAGTAAACTACTAAGTTAATAATACATAAAAACAAGGTTTTCATAAAGTTAAACACATGAATACTTAGGGGCTGTCCAAATACGAATTTTGGACAGTAGGTTATGATGTTTTATAAAAATAATACGCCTCGTGACGATTCCATAATGATAAGAAACTCGAAAAACCGATCTATAACGAAAAAGATACGTTAAAAACGAGTTTACGACTATAAATACTTTTATAAAACTATTTTTATAAAAAGTTACTATTCATGGCAGTAGGTTTGAGTTTAAAACACCTAAAATATGATATAACTTTTGATTACGAGATCGTACACGCAAGAATCGTTGAGAACGGAACTATAACGAGTAAATTACGACATTTTCGATAATTAAAGTTTATAAAAGTAATTTTATAAACTATGAACAGTAAAAAGCACTATTCATCAGTGGATTTATCTTTATAAAATATAATACCTCTTTTAATAACAAAAACGTACTCGAAGGAATCACTGAAATCGGGATTAAAACGAATAAGTTATTACGATTACAAGTTTACGCCAATTAAAGCCTAAAACGACAAACGAGCTGTTGTGAACAGTAATTTTACTATTCATCGCAGAATCTTAAAAACTTAAAAATGTAATATTTTGATCGCTCGTCTTACTACGAAGACGTGGACGTAAGAAACGCGAGCAACGGGCTTAAAACGACCAAATTAGGTCATTTTTACGAAAAGTATATTTATAAACGTTTTCACTTTATAAATATTATTTTACTAAAACGATTAGTCGGTGATTATGCTATATAGAATATTGAGTGGTTATCAAAGTGCTATATTACTAGGGAGTTTCATAATGAGGCCTCTTCGGATGGCGTATCGATGAGTTGTTGGATTTACGATTTAAAGTGTCCTAAACTCCTCGTACGTCATGTCATGACCTCTTTATTTATGATAGCCCGAACGATAGTACGATGTAACAACTATAAGATTATATTCAATGTTATTAATTAAGTACTCTGTACTTATACGGCCTTAATTTAAATAGGTTGCATTTATCGTCTTGCGACGTGTTTATCTTTGATTCATTTGAGCTATCTGTACTCAAGGTGAGTTCATAGCCCCACTTTTATAGTTTTACTGATTTGATATTATTTGGGGTGGAAACATGCTTGTTTTATAAATTGGACGCAAGTGTTGAAAGTAATATATTGATTATGTGTTTGCCTAAGTTGCGATAACCCTCCTGAGCCCATTATTCATGAACTGTTAATTGCATAGATGTAGTTGTGAATTACATTATGTGAGCCGAATGATATAAATCGATCTATTTGGGATTAACCTCCCGTTTGGGTGATTAGCTATCACTAGGAACGACGTTGACCATGTCGACTTGGATGTGCGGGTTTACAACATCTGTACGGGCAAATAACTGCTAAAATAGCAAATATAGGTTGAGCTTCGGTGTCATGAGCTTAGTGCAACAATAATCTGGTTTTGTGATTGTTGGCATCTGTTGTAACATCACGGGAAAATCTTGCGGTCCTGCATAATTTAAATACATAAACCTATGAATTCACCAACAATTTTGTTGACGTTTTAAGCAATGTTTTCAGGAGGTCATTAGGCACGAGATGCCAGGATGCATTGGATATGTTATGGATTGTACAGTTAAAGACTTATTGTACATGTTTAGGAAATCTTATGTTGTCTTTGTAAATATGAAACAAAGAACAAGTAAAGCTATAACTTTTGGTAATAATGTCCCTTTATTTAAATCCAATGTATCAATCTAAACGACTTTTGTGTCGTTCTTATATATATCTTGTGCTGTTGATCTTGAAGTAACATGCCCCGGATCCTTATTCCGCTGCGACCCATTTTAGGGGTGTTACAATTAGTCACATTTATTTAACCAATTAACCACCGGTCCGATTATAATATTTATATCAAATCTTAGTATATTTTTATTGGTTAGAGTTATATATATCAAACGAACCCTTGTTGATCATCACTAACCAAACGTACCCTAACTGCTTTCACGGCAGCCAAACGCACCCTTGTGTCAATCCTGCTACCCCAAACGCACCCTCATTGTGTAAATAAACCAAACACGCCCTATGTTCTTTTCTACCAAGCCAAATGTCATAAACTGCCAAACCAAACACCCCCGTTTGGCAAAACTGCCAAACCAAACACCCCCGTTTGGCAAAACTGCCAAACCAAACACACCCTAATGGTGGTTGCCCCCAACCAAACGCCCCCTCGTGGGCTGTTAACCGTCGAAACAAACACGCCCCTTGGGCTGCCAACCGCGAAACCAAACACACCCGGCTGTGAACCACAACAACCCGACACGAACACCCCTCCCGGCTGTCAACCCGGCTGTCAACCCGAGCAAACCCACCCCGCGGGTGATTCTTCACAGCCAATCGCACCCGGTGGTGTTATAACAAAAACCAACGCACCCTTGTTGGCTGCTAAACCCCACGCACCCTTTTGTGGTGCTGACCCGCGAACCAAACCCAACATCCAAACACCCCCGGCTGTCCCGAGCCTAGCCCGACACCCCGGCTGTTACCACAAACCAACCCGACCCAACTGTCCCACAGCCCGACCCGACGCCCCCGCGGTTGTCAACCCACAACCCGACGCACCCAATGGTGCGGCTGAGACAGCCAAACGCACCTGTTTCCGTGTATAAACAGCCAAACGCCCCCTAGTTGATTTCTACAAAAATCAAAACGCACCCTTTTTGGTGATATAAAACGAACCACACACACCCCTCTCGTGGTTGACCCGCGAACCAAACGCACCTTCGTCGAGTGTTATAAACCGAACAAACAAACACCCCCCTTTGTGGTGGTGTTTTACTACCGAAACAAACACCCCTGCTGCGAAACCCAAACCAACGCACCCTAGTTGGTGATATCACCATCAAACGCACCCTCTTTGGTGGTTTATAACAACCAAACACACCCGAGGTGGTGTGTGGTTGTGGTGATGATGTTGGTTTTGGTGGCGTGGGAGTGGTGGTGCGACTGCCGGAGAGAGGGGAGGAAGGAAAAATAGCGCGTGAAGGAGAGTGACATAACGGGTTGGATAGATCGGCTCAAGAGAATCATTTTTGGGGTTCACCGGAAAACTCCGCCGGAAAAGTTTTCCGGCGGTGGTTGGCCGGAGAAGGTGGCGACTGGCGGCGGTGGGGGAAAGTTCGCCGGAAATAATGGGGAGGGAGAGAGAGAGTTTATATGTTTGTGTGTGTGTAGTGTTAGAGATGGAAATGAAATAAAATGTTAAAATTTTTGTTTATATATAAAATTTATAAAATGAATTAGAAGATGTATAATAGTCTAGGGTCCATTGTGTAACTTTTTAATGAACTTTTGATAGAAAGCGGTTCGGGACCCGTTTGAGCGACTTAACGGATGATTCAACTCTTGAAACTTGCGCCATTGTTTTCCGAATCATTTTTCTGATAAAAATGAGTATTTACTTGATAATGTTTCATAAATATTTTATAACATTTAATAAAATATCTGTTATTTATTTTGTGAACCGGTTTCGCCTTGTCCGAAATAAAATTGGATTTCAACTCGAGTATTCGCGTTATCCGCAACGCTTTTAATTAAAATTATGACTAATTTATTTAATATTTTTATTAAATAAATACTGAAAATAAATAAAAAAAAACAAATTTAATTGTTTTTGTGTGTCCGCGTTGTATATTGTTCGAAAAATGTTTGCGGTGCTGTTTTAGCCCTTTTCGGCTCGTTTCCAGGTCTCGGGCAAAACTGAAAAGTTTCAGAGAATGTCGTTTCACCATCGAATTGCTTAGGGTTCAAGCCGTGAAAACGTGATTAGATGGTTGTTCTTGTAAGTCAAGCCAGACCTAAAAGTCAAAGAGGTAAAATAGTTATCTTAAAAATCCGAAAATTCTCGGATGTTACAAGATGACTGATAACAACAGTATCTAATTGAGAGTGATTTAGATAACTGTTAAAACAAATATTTACGAATTATATAAGGCATAGTGTTGTTTGTGTACACACGATGCTAGAGAATAATCAATCCTAGTTAAAGTAGGATTTTATCTTTTATGATAAATCTACTAACTAGATATGCTCAACTAAGAGCATTGTTGCATTACACATTAAAGAATGAGAATACTTTACATTTTAAGAAAGATGACTGTCTGAGATAGGTATGTTGTTGACTTCAAATACCCTATAAAAGGTACAATTACCTTGTCCATACTATGACTCTTGCAATAGTATGCACATGAACAATAAGACACTCATCTTATTATTAAATCTTTCACAATATGTGAATTTGAAACAAGTATTCAGAAAGTTTATTCAGATAACCATTTAGCTGTCTTGTAAAGAAAGAGTTGAGACTGTTGGAAACATTAGACTTCAACTTGCTAATTAGTTTCATGCATATCTGTTTTCGTATTTGGATAATTGGGATTGTAAGACAGTTTATACTTTCTGATGAATGAAGATACGTGGTATTTGTCATTCATACATTTAAAAATTGTTATCCTATATTTGCATGTTTAATCCATGAATGATTTCTTATCATTCTAAATATGTCCATTGTCGGTTAACAATATGAGAATATTATTATGTAAGGCAAATGTGAGTGTTGGTTATATTATTTGAATATATGGATGTGTTCCCACCAAACTCATGTGTATTTACAAGGGATGCATATTGGATACCCCACCTTTAAATATTTACTTTTGGATCCTCGTCATGAGTAAATGTCGAATAATGGTTTAAAAGTCATCCTTAGACTTGATATGCAAGCAAGTTTTGCAATGTGTGGATATCACTTTTTGAGTTTAAGTCAAACGCTATCCTGAAAAAGGTAGTCATAAAGGTTATTCTTAAAAGTGATCTGAAGCAACATTCCACAACACTTGTAGTCAACAAAGAATTTGTTCCTCCACTTGATATGTGAAGTATGATACCATGGGCCCTCTCCAGAATTAATCAGATAATTGCATGGCCGTGCCCAAAGGGTAATACAAGATGATTCTTGATTACATTTGGTATATCTGAATTATTTCTATAACGAGAAACATAATTTAAACTATATGGAATGAGTTAGGATCCATATCCATGGTTTAAGGGTATCAAAGAATAAAGGGATGATGATTAAAGCAAGAAATAAACCAACCATTAATAAGCTGAGATTGTTCTTGAAACTTTTATCTCATAATATTCCTAATGTAAAAATAATTGTGTGGGTTGCTAGACTTTGCCAATTATAGGTATAAGTGTTAGGTGCTACTCCAACTCCCAAGTGGGAGCTGTTGGATTATGGTAGTCGGCTAGCACGTATACGTTACGAATATGTGAGCCTATTGGGGGCACACACGTTAATACACGGAGAATGTGTTCTACACTTTACAAACATTATTAATACAAACCACAAGGACTAAAACAGATTAAGATATGACTTTGGTAATGTCTTAAAAGCTGGAAACCAATGGAATATTCCATATGGGTCTTACAGGTTTTGGTTTTAGATAAATAGGAAAAGGAAAAGAGAGTTGTGATCAAATTATGACTTGTTTCCTAAGTTATCTATACTAGGGTATAAGGGTTATAAATACCCCACACCTTGGATTATTAACATACGACTCACAACCCTAAAAAACCTCAAATCAGTTTCGGTTTTCTTTGTTTCTTTTCCCAAACCGAATTCAACAAAACCCTCTTAAGGGTTATTTGATTTTCGGTTGTAACTCTATACCATATTCGATTAAACCTTAAAGGTTTTAATCAAACTCACTTTATCATTCTCCTAGCTCGACAATTAAAGATCTACACAAGGTGTTGTTTTGGTGATCCTGGTTTGACGAATAACAGACCCAACAAGTGTTTCGGTTTGAAGGTTTGAAGGTTCAAGAGGTTCGGTTAATTAGGGTTTTCTAAAAAAAACCTAATTCGGTTCGCTTGGTTTTTCGGTTACAAGTCAAGTGGTTGTTTGGTAATCAGGTTTATACAAGGGTTGTTTGGTTTGTGAAGTTAAGTCTAGACAACATAAAATATTCGGTTGACGTGATTGTGTGAGCAACCGTAGAGGCGGTAATTTAACCGCTACTCGTTTCAAATTCAAGATCAAGAGGTAAGTAAATATTTACTTTGTTATAATTATTTACTTTATTAAGTGTTAATTCTATGTGCCTTAACTAGATTCAATCCGCTGCATACTCGTAGCTAAACTGGTTACCTAGAATGTTAAATCCCAACAGTTGTTATTAACGGAGGCATATAAAAGCAGTAGCGCATAATTTATACTTGTAAGAAGAGCGGATGAAAATGGAAATGAGGAGAGCATATATTTGCAGCATAATAATGATTGTTTTGCTTGCCATTTCAATGGTGGCAGATGCACAATTCATCCCCTGCTGCCAGGAAGGCATCAGCCTCGAGTGCTGCCCTACAACCACCATCGTCATCAATGGAGCTCAAGTCGTCACCACCCAAGACAACAACTATCCACCCATCATGGTTTTCTTTCAGGCGCAACAACAACAACCGTGATTCACCACTTCACACCCACCCTAATAATGAAAGAGTTCTACTTTTAGCCTCTTGATAATGTAAACGTCTTCCTGTTAAATTGTGGTATTATATATATCATGTAATATGCATCTTCGTTCCTGCATTTACATATAACACCATTTCTTGACATCGATGACGAATTCTCTATATGCAAAACCACTCATTTATCGCAATTTGATACATCATATATGCAATACTCTAATTATAGCTCATATTTTCATCATTTTGTATTAGAAATTCACATTGTGAATCGAAACAAAGTAACTTTGTAAAAGAAACAAAGGAATAAATGCCATTTTCTAAAAATTAAGTTCAGCAAAAGAGCTTCCAAACATCGACTGTTGCAATGATCAGAGTACACAAAACTGCAGCTAAAACTTGCAGTAAATCGTACCTGTATGCACAACGTAAGATGACAAATCTTCCAGTAATGAGGCATACAAACCTCAATACTGACATATATTAGTAGAATTAAGGTTTTTCTACGACCTTCAAACAATAAGCATCAGTAAGATATTAAAGAACATACACGCAGGTGGGGGCAAGAAGTTGTTTTAATAAATCGGCTCTAATATAGACTCAGGTACTTATCAAACCCAAGTGTTATAGAATTCCGAGTAGCAATCCGTCAATTTGTCAACTACAAATGGTTCAACTAACGTTCACTCTCTAAAAGAAAAAGATAACATAAATGGCAACTACTACGAAAGCATTCACAAACGCGGTTCATATTGTACCATTCTCATCTAAATTCCAAGTTACAACCAACACAAAAGAGACTAACAATCTAAACCCTTCCTCGCCCTTAATTCGTTTCCTCAAATCTCCCCAAAATTAAGCTCCCCTGTTCATGTTAAAAAATTAAGCTCCACCTGCTGGTGTGTCTGCTACTGGAAGGATAACTTGGGTGTCAAAGAGAGGGAAATCCCGACGCATTCGTGCCAACGTCTGCCAATTGATTTCAGAATTGTTCCATTCAACAAGAAGGCAACGCTCATACCTTTTTCCAAACAGCCTTCGGTCTGTTTGTATCACACGCACTGGTTTGAGCTCAATGATACCTGGTCACCACAAAAGGGAATACAAATAAGCTCATAAGCCCTCATATAAGCTTAAACAAACACCTCTTTAGAGCTTTCATAAACCATCTACATTTAACCGAGTTTAGAAGCAGATCCAAAACAATGCAATGGCAGTAATCAAGACAGTGATAGGAGTCATTGGTGGTCATTCGTTTATCTGTGTTAATGTGTCTTTCATGCTAACAGCCGTGTAATTGAAGTACTTACTGATTGATTCTGCAGGTGGTTAGAAGAGGTTAATATCTGAGGATGTGTTTATAATGGTTGTAGACTACAGACATTGTACCTTGGCAGTGAGATGGTCAGGTTGGTTGTCTATGACACAACTTATTTTATGTGTGGAGTTAAAGGCTATGTGGAAATATGCATGTTTGCTTTGGTCAGTTTCTTTAGACAAGTGAAATAGTAGCACTAATACTTGCCTAATTGTGGTCTCAAACATAGGGTAATCCTTACACATCCTTGCCATTGTCTGCCAGTTGACTTCAGAATTATTCCATTCAACACGTAGGCAACGCTCGAATCTTTTTCCTACCGTTCTCCGTTCTGCTTCGATCACACGCACGGGCTTGAGCTCAATAATACCTGGTCACCACAAAAGGGAAACCAAAATTATAAAACATATTCCCTATATAATTATGTCTTCTCCCCTGTATACATACATTCAAACATACATATGCCCACTACTTTGCTTTAGTAATCTACTTCAGCCTACATCATTCCTAAAAATAAGAGCAATCAACCATCCACTCATCCAACCGGACAGCTACCGCACAACACGACTAATAATATGCAACTACAAATACACTTGAACAGTTGAACTATAGATAATTAACATGTATAGTCTTGATTATTCCACTCTACACTTATACCGTATCATAGCAAACCAGAACAAACATTCAGTTTCAGAATTCCGAGTTTTAGGTCAGTTATTTCCTGCTTTAGGCACGGCACACTACTGTTGTATCTAAAGCATACTCCCTGGATACTTATATCTTCTCCCTTATGTATTAAGGTTACAGTTTAAAAACATTCTTTTTGTTAAGCAATTTTTCAAAGGACACAGATTTTACACACACACATACATATGCCCACCATACTCTTTAGTAGTCTACTAACCACCTATCTACATCCTAAAATAACAAACAATCGCTCATCCAACTGGACTCTAACTACATAATGACTAGAATATACTTAAGAAAGTGTATCTACAGCAAGTAAAACTCATAAATAGGCAACGTTACAACTAAACTACAAATATTTTATCAATATTATTAGATTGAATCTCCCTCCGCCTCCTACATATTTTCAAAATCTAACAACCGATATCCATTGCTACAAAATAACTTAAAGAATTTGCATCTTACATCAATCAAAAAACAAACTTACACATTTACTTACGTTATAAAAAAACCGTATAGCGAGCAAAACACAATAAAAAAACCTTATCGTATACTACAAGCAATAACAAACTAAGTCCCCAAGCCCAGTTCGACCAGTGTGTTAGGCTATGCCCCAGGTCACATCCACGTTACACAAAATCCTGGAGGAGGCAAAAACGTTAGAGAAGGCCGTCCATCCAAATGCAACTCCCATGCAAACTCCCCCCCCATTTTTATGCCGGCTGCCGCTCAATCAGTAACCAACTCATCCCCGGCATATTGCGCCCCTTGATACATCATACTTTTCTGATGGCCAAAGTGCCATTTTAAAACCGTATAGCTTTCTGGCAGCAATAGAACGATTCGTTAGCCTTAATGGCGCAATATGATTTCGATCCAGCCAGGCTATACTAGCATGTCTTCCAAACCCCGCCCTTAATGATTTCCATCAGTGCATGCTTAAGAGCTTGGTAACCGATTTTAACGACTGTCAATGAATGACTGACGCCAAAATCAAGATACCCTAAATCATACCCCAAGAAGGTAGATCCAGGGATTTCATGAATAATTTTCCCTTGTTTACCATATTCATAAGCCCTATGGTTGACTGTGAACCCTACACGTTCTCCTTACCAAAATGAAGAATTGCATAGTCACCTGGCTTGTTCTCGCAAAGAATGTCGAGAGGATCACCATCCCTAGGTAACATGTACTCTCCTCTGATAGTTATGATAGCAAGGGCACATGCCCTAGCAAGTACTAATAGGTTGTGATACCATTAAGCTCAAACAACATAAGTGAAAGAAAAGAACACAACCTATTAGTACTTTAACATGCAGATTTAATGATGTTTAGGCATGGGCCCTAGCTATCATAGCTATCAGAGGATAGTACTTGTTACGTAGGGATGGTGATCCTCTCGATATTCTCTACGAGAACAAGCTAGGTGACTATGTAATTCTCCAATTTGGTAAGGAGAATGTGTAACTCTGTGTACACACTCAACAAAGGGCTTATGAATAGTTAAACAAAGGGGTAAATTAAATTCCTGAAATCCTGGATCTACCTATGGGTAATATTCAGGGAATCTTGATTTTTGAGTTCATTCATCATTGACGGTCTAAAAATCGGATTACCAAGCTCTAAAGCATGCACTGATGAAAATCATAATAGGAGGCGTTTTGGTCGATCAAGCACTTATAGCGAGTCTGGATGAATCATATGCGCCCACTGATGCCAACAATACCTCGTCATGCTTGCGATAAACCAGAAAGTGTACGGTTTAAATGGCACTTTGTGACGATAAGAATATGATGTAATCAATGTGAGCTAATATGCCAGGAATTTGTTACTGATGGGTAATAGCACGCATATAAAAAATTAGGAGTTTGCATCGGGCGTTGCATTTGAATGAAAGTAGTCTAACCCACGGACAACACCGTTGTCAAGACAAAAAGAGTGGCATGTCGAAATAACCGATGTCAATCTTTCACTTGTATGGCACATGTGGTTTTAGGTAGGTACAATTTAGCTCTCTGCACAGACACTTTGTAAAAAACTAGCCTTGTATTAGACAAAGGCAGGATTTGGTTTGGTGAAAGATAAGTAATTTTGTGTAGATCAAAGAAAGTTGTGTCATGAAGAAGAAGAAGAAGGAGGAGGCAATTATGTGTAGATTCGCAAGTGAAAAATAAGAGGCAAGATTTAGGGGATATAAGGGGGAAAAGGCAGGAAAAATAGAGGGAAAAGAAAAGAGGCAGGAAATAAAGGAAAAAAATAGCGGAAAAAAAAAGACAATTAAAATTAACTAATTAAAGTACCTTTTTGTGATAGTGCTGTACTGTTGGAGTTTTTTAAATAAACCTTGTATGATCATCATATGGCTCGATTGGATAAGAACTTGAATCAACCAAAAATAACATGTTATCAACTTTAATCGGTTGAATAAAAAAGAATTAATGTACTATGAACTTTAATCGGTTGAATAAAAAAAATGTGTTATGAACTGAAATGGTTTTGGGATTGATTGGTAATATGTAGTGGTAATCGTCCGGGTAAACCAAATTACCATTTGGCTGCTCAAAGCAATAGAGTAAGGTTAGGAGTTTTTTCTCTTTATTTTATTTTGTTAGTAGATGTCATCTCAACATAAGACTTTGATTCCAGAATACCTCTTCACTTCGTAACTAAGTTTTAAACCTACCCCACCTCCATACTCCCATTTAGTTAAAAATATTAAACTTATACGGATCGGTACAGTGAAGAGGCGAAGCTTCGGCCGTATCCCTTCACCACCAAACCGACCCCCTTCGCATTTTTCCGCCATTCCTTGACTCAAGCCGTGGAGTGAGTGAAGTAAATAACGAGAACAAGCTAGGTGACTATGCAATTCTCCATTTTGGTATGGAGAACGTGTATCTCTTAGGGTTCACACTCAACCATAGGGCTTATGAATATGTTAAACAAGGGAAAATTATTCATGAAATCCCCGGATCTACCTTCTTGAGGTATGATTCAGGGTATCTTGATTTTGGTGTCAGTCATTCATTGATGGTCGTTAAAATCGGTTACCAAGCTAATCTTTCGCTTAGAGGAATGGATATTCCATCAATTGCTTGTCCCCTTTGTAATTCGGCTGTGGAATCTACTTCTCATATTTTTTTCGCTTGTCGCTTGGCTCGTCAAGTTTGGAGAAATTTTTGATTTGGTGGGAACTTGAAGATGTGGCTTTTAATTCCTATAACGAGTGGCTCATCTGGATTGTCAATATTCGTTTACATAAGCAATTGAAGGTGTTCCTTGAAGGTATTTGTTACGTGATGTGGTGGTTAATTTGGCGCTTCAGAAATCAATTGCTCTTTGGGAATTCTCAACCAAGGCGTGCTCTCTTATTCGATGATGTAGTTCAATTTTCTTATACGTGGTGCTCTAGTCGATCTAAGTGTAATGTTAATTGGGTCACTTGGTTACAAAACCCTAATTTTGTTATCTTGTAATCTTTTCTAGCTTCTTGCTAGTGTTTTTATAAAAATCTGCTGTTAAAAAAAAGGATCTTTTTTTAAACTCAACTCACTTTTACACTATAAATATTATCTCACTTTATCAAACTTTTACACAACTGCTCTTTCAAAACACTTCATCTTAACGACTCAACCAAGTTTTAGTGTTATAAATTCTACTATATATATTGGATGTTAATAAATTGTTTCGTGCTCATACAACCGTTCGAATGGAGGTCTAAAAATTTACATTATAACTAGGGTTAATGGCATATAATAGCAACGTACTTTCTCATTTGAGCCATTATCAGACACGAACCCAAAAAACCACCATACCCATCCAACGTTTAAATTCTGATTCATTATCATACGTTTTAGAGTCATCTCTTGCACCGTTAGTCCTTTTGACTAACGACCATTTATAATTAACTCAAAAATATCTCATAATATTCCTAATGTAAAAATAATTGCGTGGGTTGCTAGACTTTGCCAATTATAGGTATAAGTGTTAGGTGCTACTTTAACTCCCAAGTGGGATCTGTTAGATTATGGTAGTCGGCTAGCACGTATACGTTACGAATATGTAAGCCTATTGGGGGCACACACGTTAATACACGGAGAATATGTTCTACACTTCACAAACATTATTAATACAAACCACAAGGACTAAAACCAATTAAGATATGATTTTGGTAATGTCTTAAAAGCTGGAAACCAATGGAATATTCCATATGGGTCTTACAGGTTTCGATTTTAGATAAATAGGAAAAGGAAAAGAGAGTTGTGATCAAATTAGGACTTGTTTCCTAAGTTATCTATACTAGGGTATAAGGGTTATAAATACCCCACACCTTGGATTATTAACATACGACTCACAACCCTAAAAAACCTCAAATCAGTTTCGGTTTTCTTTGTTTCTTTTCCCAAACCAAATTCAACAAAACCCTCTCAACGGTTATTTGATTTTCGGTTGTAACTCTACACCATATTCGATTAAACCTTAAAGGTTTTAATCAAACTCACTTCATCATTCTCCTAGCTCGACAATTAAAGATCTACACAAGGTGTTGTTTTAGTGATCCCTGGTTTGACGAATAACAGACCCAACAAGTGTTTCGGTTTGAAGGTTATTCGGTTCAAGAGGTTCGGTTAATTAGGGTTTTCTAAAAAAAAACCTAATTCGGTTCGCTTGGTTTTTTCGGTTACAAGTCAAGTGGTTGTTTGGTAATCAGGTTTATACAAGGGTTGTTTGGTTTGTGAAGTTAAGTCTAGACAACTTAACATATTCGGTTGACGTCATTGTGTGAGCAACCGTAGAGGCGGTAATTTAACCACTACTCGTTTCAAGTTCAAGATCAAGAGGTAAGTAAATATTTACTTTGTTATAATTATTTACTTTATTAAGTGTTAATTCTATGTGCCTTAACTAGATCCAATCCGCTGCATACTCGTAGCTAAACTGGTTATCTAGAATGTTAAATCCTAACATATGTTTGTCAAGAACCATGCATGATTAATACGCCTGACTGAACAGTAACGTACTATCTCTATTGGCTCGTCATTTGTAGTATCACCCGATAACTCAAATCACCCGATTCGACATAACCCGATCCGAATACCACCCGAACTCGATAACCCGATCCCTTATCGGGTCGGGTTACGGGCGGGTTTTTAAAAATCAAAACCCGACTCAACCCGATCTGATAGCAAGAACCCGATACTCCGACCCGATAACACCCCCACACCCGATGGTGCCAAAACTGACAAAAAAAAATTATAAAAATAGTATGTAATTAAACAGAGATATCATTAATACTACGCTTGATATTGTGCATTTCGAACTGTTGGTCAAACCCTCTAATGTGTGGATGAAACACTTGAGAATTTGAGCAAGCTGAGAGCCTCAGAATCCAAATCTCAAAGTGAAGTTGCTGAAATACACTGGACAAACGTAATCATATTTAAATAGCGCATAACATTGGTTAAGTTTACTCATTTGCATGTTCATTCTAATATTTATATGCATCACGCCTTCATCAAACAAAGGCCTTCAACACGAAGAAATTGCAGTTAACAAGTAAAATTGGATATCTTTATTAAATAAAGAGTTAACATGGATATGTGCATTGACAGTATAAAGCACGACCAACATCAACACATATCCCTACTCCATTAAATTGTTGTTTACATTTAAAAGCGCAACATTCTGTATAACAACGCCTGAATCCACAAGGCCCTAATGACGTATTGCACGAACCGGTTGGATGATATCCAGCTTTGATAGAAGATTTTTCCTCTGTATTCGCGAAAACTATTCCTGCAATATCTGTAAGAACGAGTACGTGTTTTTCACAGCTTAGGAAAGATCCGCATTGTATATACTCTAAACCAAACTAAGAGAACATATTTATAGTTACAAAAATCAAAATTTGTGTGCTGATTGGAGATGAAAATTACAAACAATAATTTGATTTTTAAATTAAGTATCTTATTCTTACTGAATAATTTGTTAACATAAGAGTATACCCTTGTTTCCATCACAACAAAATCTTACAGAACAAAATTGCAAAGACTGCTTATCAAATATGTCTTTTAAATGATTTTAACAATGACTTGAAGGATAGAGAGAGTTTTCGTGTACATACTTATGTTTTTCTCAAAATTACTGTCACTCAATAACCAAATAGAAACCTTTAGAATATAGAAATTAGTACAAAAAACAATTATATTCTATTGCAAGAATATTTCCACGTTTTATTAAAAGACCGGAACTAGAAAACTTAGTCTAGTATGAAAATCGATACATTTTGTAAAATGTTAGCAATGTTTAATTAGAACTAATAAGATGATACAAGAGTATAAATATCATAAAATGAAAATAAGAAACAAAAACCCATACCTAGAATACTAAGAGTTAAGATGATGTGAACATGATCTCAGTTTTAGCCATGCCCATTACTTATGAGTTATGATAGATCAACTATAAAGAACTAAATTTGAGAATTCAATGGTGAGACATGTAAGTATATGCAAACTTATAGTGGCTAGAAACTCCTTAGCCTCAATGCGAAAGAGTGATAAAGAAATGCAACATATTTTTTAGTAATGGTTTAATTTATTGTTTTGGTAACCATTTCTGTTGTGTATATTTTCCCTGCAAATATTTTTATGCGTAATAAGAAAATCAAAATAAGTTTTTTTTATGCTTCATCATTACCAACTCTTATGAGATTATGACCATATTTGTTTTTTAAAATAAGCTTTCTAGTCAGATCCTTTATAGTATTCCTACTCATATTAGGACTTGGGAGTAAGAGGTGTAAAAAAAAACCGTTCATGAATTGAACAGGAAAAAACTAAATTCGTTTTTTTTTAAACCGATTTTTTAACCGGTTTCCCTCAAATCCCGAACCGCGATTGTAACCGGTTTAACAGAAATCATCGGAAGCGGGTTGTAAACCGTTAAACCCGGTTTTTTTAACCGTGACCAGTTACCTAAAAAACCGGTTTGACTAACCCCCGAACCGGTTAGCATTCCAATATGAACAACAGGTTTTTTAAAAAAACCGAACCGGATTTTAAAAGTCAAAACCGGTTCGTTGACCATTTTACTAAAATCCCGGTTCGGTTAAAAAAAACAGGTTTGGTATTTTTTTTAAAACCCAAATGATCACCTCTACTTTGAGAGAAAAGCATGATCAATCCAATGACGTCGATGTATTATGGCAAAAATGAGCAAACAACTTTGCGTCCTCAAGAATCATGTGGTATAATGGGAAACAACACCTTCCCAACATGCATCATCGATGTACGCCAGAAAACGAACACAAAACACTCAAGTATTGATTTTCGTTATGCACAAGCACGTTTCTACCATCCCAGAGAGAAAAGTTCAATATAGATAAAACAAAATTCTTTGAAGATTAAATAAAGAAATCTCCACAACCCATGGATAAAACAACGTGAAAAATCTTGGGCTAAGTTCGGATGGAACGCTTTATGCTAACGAATGGTTTCATCTTCTTTCAATTTGCTAGTCTCGGAAGATGGAAAGTGTCCTCGAAAACGGTCCCCTTGGGCTGATACCGTTTGGTCCTATTATACTAAATATTTTGGACACCAACATAGTAGATTGAAAAAAGATACAAAAAACTTCAGCCCCGGTTTGGGTTAAGCTCACCATGTCCCCCGAATCCTGGCTATTTTCGAAAAAATTGGATTGAGTTTAATTACTTCCCAGTTTTGGGGAAACCGATCAGGTTGGAACGCTTATAACGAGCACCCAGGTGCCAAAAAATCGTGGGGAAGAAAACGTAGACCCGGGCTCTAATTGAATTTTCCGGCTTTATCACTCTCATGGGATCCTGTGTGGGTGCTATTCCGGATCCCTAATGGGTCGGGGCAGTTCTGTCCCACTACCCCCTAACCCCGACTTAGGCGGAAACACGAGGTGGACGGAGATTGATTTTCACAAAAAGATACAAATAGAGAAAAACTAAAATAGCACCTAGAACTATGTCTAATCTCAAAAGTACTAGGTGTTATCTCCTCAGCTATCTCTAGGGCACGACGTCTAGCCGCCCCGTATCCTAACCCTAAAGGCCTATCCGCGGTTGTGACCTCAACCGGGGTTACCTGCTGTTGCTGCCCCTCAGGTGCAGCCTCATATCCCTCCGAGTCAGGACCCTCGTCCTCTAACTCCTCACTCCCTGAGCCGCGGTCTCAATGTCTAATATAGGCTCAGAGGTACCCCGATACCTCTTCCGTATAGGAAGGGTCGGAGATGGTGATGGTGAAGCTGATGAAGAAGGGGTATCGTAAGAGGATCTATATCTCTTACGGAAAGATGATGGTGATAGAGCTATCGCTTCTGTCAATCTGGCTGAGAAGCCTGGTGGCAAGGTAGGCTGGGTACGCATGGCCATACATGCGGTCCTACGATAGTACAAAGGTCGAGAAAGTGTAGGAGTGGGTGCTGTCTGAGTGAGTGGGTGATCTGGGGATAACGGTGTGGTGGAGTTTAATGGTGCTGTAGAGTTTGATGAGGTGATCCTAGTAGTCGATGGCTCAGAAGCCTCAAACTCCTCGTCAGTGAGGGGTGAAACTAGTGTAGGATTAGATGAAGTAGGGGTATGGTCTGATGATGGTGGTTTTGTCCTAACGGCTAGTGGCTGAAGCTCCTCTGTCTTTGAGGGAGCCTCCTCTGGCTCAGACTCAGTGTCTATAGTGGCAGTTGTATGAGCCTGTCCAACTATCAAGTAAGGGTCATCTAATGGTGGAATGGGTGATGATGCAATAGGTAGTGGCTGGGGAATATATGTCTCCCTAAAATCCTCAAAAGGTTCGGACTCAGAGTCCGTAATAGTAGCTAAGTAAGTCTGCCTAACTGCCATATAAGGGTCATTAGGTAATGGGATAGGCACTCGGGAGCTTCGAGCTCCGTCGGTCTGTGCGATAGTCTTTGAATCAATGTGAGCTGGGGTAGACATGACCCGTGATAACGTGATAAGGGTATAAGTACTCTCATAATATAACATTACTCAAATTACCAGCACAGATATGCTTACATATAGTAATCAACATAAAGTTCGAACTTAGTTATTCGTAGCTATATAAATATACTCATATATATATATATACCGAGCGGATATGAACGGAAAATAGGCAATAGCAAGATCAGATAGCGGGAATAAGCATCTCAAGGCAACATGCAGTACAACTAAGGCAACACAGCAAATGCTAGGCAATCAATGATGATCTAGATCTTAACACTCGCAAGCATCCTCATAAGTTCAAGGTCAACTCATTTTCAGGTGGTCTTAGCATTTGTATGTCCCTTTCCTTCCTCTAACATAACTTAAGGGAACAACCCCATCATTTCATGGTCCTTTGTGAATTAAGCATAGTTGATCAGGCTATGCGTAATTTAGGAAAAATTATGAAATGCTCAGGCTAGACAACTTTTGCCATGTTCGAGGTTTTACGAAAACTTTAGTTTGGTTATAGTTGCGTTTTTATTTTTATAAAAACGACACTCTCTATAATCTTGGCTCTGAATACCAATTTGTCACACCCCGCTAAAGCAAAAACACGGGAATGCGACATAATTATTTACATAGCTCAAGATACAAGATCATACCATACAAGGTTTACAAAGATTTAAATTTACAATAGTTTACCAGTTTACATTTTAGATCCGAAAGGCACAAGTCTCTAGATAAACACCCCATGAGTGTACGTCTTTAGTTCCCATTACTCCTGATTTACCTTGGTTGAAAATACACCTGAAAATGATACTCGAAAAGGTCAACATAAAGTTGGTGAGCTCGTAGGCTTGATAACAACCCAATTGCTATGTCATAGTTTCAAAAAGTGGACAAATGTGCAATATGACATTGAATACATGCAATAGATTAGATACCAACATAGCAACTCCTTGCTATCATAGATCCATAGATTCACAACATACATAGATACCAACATAGCAACTCCTTGCTATCATAAATCCATAGATTCACAACATACATAGACACTAACATAGCAACTCCTTGCTATTATAGATCCAAGCACTTAGTTTACTCGCACCTAAAGCCTACCAGCTGGAGCTATAGATAGGACGGAAGATCTACAAGTTCACAAGATCACAAGATCACCAGATAAGATCCACAAAGTAAGTTCAACCAAATCTCATGTCATTCACATAGCAGT